>JAZHYW010000133.1:0-201930 GCA_037355805.1 Ixodes ricinus
TAAGACTGCAAGGTGGCGGCAGACACGTACATGTTACTGAAATGAAGTATCTAATAGAGTAACTCGCTATGGCGATTCAGAAGGAACGTGTTACCCCAGCTTGAAACTAACGCGTTTTCTTCTCGTCACTTTGAATGCATCAGTTGTATGAAGCAGTGACCCCTCCCAATATTTGTCGTCGGTTATACTTCTTGCTTTTGAACGCGGTTAGTAAAGGTAACAGCGACTAATTAACGTACCTTGTTTGCACATATTTCTATGGTCAATCTAGCGTTTTCTCCTCGTGCAAATTACATGCACGAGCTGGGGTAAGAACTATAGAGGTTTGGTGCTGTCTTGTACACGTTCCCCCTCAGAAATACATAAATGATGTTAGTCGTTACTTCATCAAGCATAAGACATATGGTTACTCGTTCTTTCTAAAAAGTGACCAAGCCGTTTTTTCTTAGTGAAAGAAAGAAACTAGGTGCAAGGAACGCGTTACGTGCATGTCGGAGCACGAGCTTGAGCAGGAGCGTGACTCACGTGCCTCGCCTTCGCGCCGGACGCCGAGCACAAGTTGTTTTGGCCGAGTTTTGGGGTGCAAAACCCACACGCTTCCCCCGCGTTCCTTTTTCTTTGTCTTTCTGCTTTTTCGGTGG
This sequence comes from Ixodes ricinus, assembly GCA_037355805.1. Classification (NCBI taxonomy): domain Eukaryota; kingdom Metazoa; phylum Arthropoda; class Arachnida; order Ixodida; family Ixodidae; genus Ixodes; species Ixodes ricinus. Next base: position 642 of record JAZHYW010000133.1, read on the forward strand.
TTGTGAGGGTGAAGTGGCGGGGTGGCGGTGGACGGTTCACAAGACGTCGTTGCCGTCCTCGATGTCAGTGGCCACATCCGCCGTCGAGCGTCGAGAGGGGGGGGTGGGGGGCGGCGGAGAAGTGCCGGTCTCAGGTGCCGGACCACCGCCTGGACGAGCTCGTGGTTGTGCTCATCGAACACCACCAGAAAGCGCGAAACACGTGTACGACGAAACCGTCCGATCCGATCCGACGTCCGATCAGGCGATACGACGGTCGGACGCGGCTTGTTTTGTCGTGTCGCAACGTCGGAACGGCGTTGCGGCATGCGACTGACTGTCCAGAGGTGGTGGCGGTGGTCGGACGGCCACAGCCAATGACGACACAGGTAGCGGGAACGTCGTGAGGACGTCACGTGTTGAGGAGCGGGCTATTCAAGAGCAAGGATCCCGGTTGCGTCGCGAGTCCCTCTTCCGTCGTTCTGTAATGGCCACCGCTCCGGCGAAAAGCTCTCGCGCGTCAGAAAACGAACTTCTGATTTCGCTGATCGAGAGTCGGCCAGCGATTTGGAACCAAAGGAAAACACTGTACAGAGACGCCGATGCGCGACTTGCGAGTTGGACGTTTGTCGCGCGAGGCATGGGCTTGACGGGATCTCCACGTGCGTACACAGCGCGACAGCGATGGTTTCCCATGTTCCTTTCACAGGTTAGAGACTGTGATCCTCTCTACATGTTTATGAAGGGCATAAACTCGGGAAGAGGGGGGAGAGTGAGGAGGAGGAGTGGGGGGTTTCATGGAATTACGTTTCATGGACAATTCACCACTGTCGCTTCTTTCTGCGCTCCCGCAGAAGGTGACGTGACGACGCAAGTCAGAAGCCTTATCCTTTTTACTGGCTTGCCGAGAAACAACTTCCAGCTTCCAGCGCTTGATGCCCGCATCGCCTTGCAAAATTTCGACACTACCTTTGAGTGATCGATTGAGCCCGCTCTCGTAGAACAATCTGAAATCCCGAACATTCACCGTGCAGATCCTTGTCCGACGGTTGAATCCGTGTTGCACAGGTTGAGCAGAACTCTCTTAAATACGACGTTGTAAAAATCACCCATCACCCTTGCGGGTCTTGTTTGATAGCTAGGAGTATTTTGTAGAGGATCGTCAAGGCTTCCTAGCAGATGGTGCAGACGTAGAGGTTCAGGACAGACTCACGCTCCAAGTGGAGTGTAGCGAAGTACGTAACAAAATATCGAGTCATTTCGAAGAAAGTTTCACACCGAGGTGTTCGACAGGCCCAATTACCAATCTCCCCTTCCTCACCAGACGTCGTCGACCTGTCTGACAAATCGGAACTCATGTCGCGGGTGGAGGACTTGACTATCGACGACGTGATCACGTGATCAAGTCGTATAAAGCAACTGTTGTCGCCCGCGCAAAAACTGTCACACGCGAAGCCCGGGAAGCCAGCTAACCACGCTAACTAAAGGAAAGTAAGAAAGAAACAGTAGAAAACACAAAGGCTACCTAGAAATGGGCGAGAGGTCGCACCACCCAGCCTACATATTTCAGACTCGCAGGATGACGGCGCGGAGCAACGTTAGCCTAGAGTCACTCTAGTTTAGCTTCTGAGTTTACTTAGCCCAAAAGTACCCAAACCGCGGCTCGCGAGCCACGTTCCATCCGAATCCATCGTACCTCGTTCCATGGTACAAAAAACAAAATTTGAAAAAAGTGCCACTCCCCTTTTGTTATTGCGGCTCGGCTTAAAAGGTTTCTTTTTTGTGTCCCTCCCTGAATATGAATGTCTGGTAAACATAATGTCAACGAATAGTCTTAAATAAAATATACTCTGGAAAATAAACGAGGTTTTGACAATTGGGTTTTTGGTAATTAAAAAAACACTGAGTTTGATATCGTTCGAAATACAAATTTAGATTACACGACGGAAACTATGATGGTCGCGTACCACCATCGCACAAGTCTCTCGCTCTGAGTCTCGCAGGTCGACTGGTGCATAGCTCTCATGCGCAGCTTGGAGTCCTCGCAGGATTTAAGTTCGATTTAGGTATCAACCGGATCGGCATCACTCTCCACCTGCGATAGAAGTTCGTCATCCAATTCATAATACAGTCTGATGTTGGTGAAATGGACGGGTCGGGCGAGTCGTCCAGACTTACAGTGGACGAGCGTGTACGTGAGGCGTGAAGCCTTCTCTCGTACTCGATACGGCTAACTATATATGGTGGCAGCTGAACATAAATGAAAGATTAGAGAGAGATAAAAAAAGGAATACACACCGCTGGACTAGCAACTCTTTTATATAATATTTTTCTTCATCTATAGTGAGTTTCACTTTCTCTTCTTCTTTATCTACATATATATTACAGTTAATTTCATTGAGGAACTTTTTTCTCTTCTACTCTCATAACGAAGCATCTTCCTCGTCTTTCATTTATCCGCCATGGGTGCGGCCCCTCTAAGATACACAAATTTTTCTTTGGTATAGCGCAATAGAAGGCGCATTTACGCAGTTCTTCGCCTTAGCATCAATAGCGATTGCCTCCAGAATTTCTCCAGCGAACTTGCTACGGTCTCTTGCCAGGATGTTTAGGCTAGAAAAATCTGGCATACACTGATACATACGAGAATGGGTAGGTAAGTGCCTTGCTGCTGTGATGTCCTTCACTGAAGCTGCATGTTCCCTCGTCCGGACATTGATACATCTTCCAGTCTGTCCAATGCGACATTGACCACATGACAGTGGGATTTGGTATACAACCTCCTTATCAGTTCGTGTACTCGGTCTCGTGAGATACCCTGCAGTTTGTTTTTCCTTCTTGAACTCCTTGATTACCTTCCAGCACATGGAATACGCCTTGTTAGGCGCAGAGCAAATCACTTGAACGCCCTGCCGGCCAGAAATTGTTTTGAATCAATGAGTGAGCCCGTTGATATAGGGCGCTACCACAAAAGGTGTTCGAGGTTTCTTCGTTGTTGCTTCGTCATTGCCCTCAGGTTGGCACTTGATTTTCTTGCAGATGTTTTCGCATATGAATACCAGGAGTGTTCTAGGGTAACCAGCACCCTGGAGCCTGGAGATTCGCGTCGAGAAACTTCGCGCCACCTGATGTTGGCATGACTTTCTAAGGGCGGATGTGAACGCTGTGGTGGCAACTCCTTGTTTTACATTCTTTGAATGTTCTGACCCAAACGGAAAAAGAAAATCTTTACAAGACCTTGCCTGATATCTCCAGCAGACGTGTCCTGGTGTGAACCCTATGGATAGACCCAGGAATTGAATGCATTTGTTCACGGGGAGTTCATGAGTGAAGGCATTATCCGAGCAGCTTTGTTTGAAACATTACATGAAAACTTCTTTGCACCTGTTGATTGGATCATTTACTCAGTGTCAGAAAATATGAGAAAATCGTTTACATACCTAAAGATGGCTCAACTCTGGGAACTTCTAAACGTTCTTGAATGGCAAGTCCGCATGCTGCGAGGTACAGATCACTGAGATATAGGGCTACCCAGGACCCTCTGCGGATGCCACTTTTTTGTTCATACCGTTGGTTTTGATGTGTTACTACCGTCGCCTTCAGGTAGACGTTTAAAAGTCATAAGAAGCTGTCTATGTGGATGCGGGCCTCATTTTGAAAGGTTGGGGTACCATGTTCTTCAATGATGTTTCGGAAAATCTTTAGGAGGCTTGTATGGGGGTGTAACAATACATCTCTTGTATATCGATGAAAAACCCTGAGGCAATGTCACATCCTTCACCTTAAAGAAAATCAATTGCACTTTCCCAGTTATAAACCTTAAATGAGTCTTATGCCTGAACATTGAAGAGATGCTTAGCTGAAAATTCGGCACATGGGCATGCCAGGTGTTTGTTTCCGAATATATGCCGCGAAACGGAACACCTTTTATTTTGCGTTTTTGCAGAAAAAATATTGATAGTTGGCTCTCGTTTCATATTTTTATTTTTCTGGCAAGACTGCTAAGACGATTCTTATCCAGTATTTTCGGGATGGATTATTTAGTGGATTTTATTCTTTTATCATTAACAGAAATAAAATTCTTATCCTTGGCTCGGTTGGCTTTATTTGCATACTTCCCGGAATCAAAGGTCACGAACCCTTCTTCTTTGTCTAAGATGCAAAGCTTTAGGTCTTTGCTACGCGATTCTTGCACCGTTGAAGTGAAACTCATATTTGCCCGTGCTTTGCTCCGTAGGCTTGCAGGGCAGTCTATTCCTTCATTGGGGATTTGTGAAGCGTTTTCCTTCGAAGCCTTAAATGCAATGTCCCTAACCAGCGCGACAAACTTGGGCCATTATCAATCATCGCTGCCTCAGGCATTCCGAGCACTGTAACTGTCACGCGAGGCTCAATTAGCTCAGGGTCAGGCTGGATTCCACTTACCGATGGAAGTTTAGCCGGGTTGCCGTTTCCTGGGGCTGCAGGGTTGTTCCTCCGCAGGTCGGGGCAGTCACGCCGGAAGTGGTTATGGCGACCGCAGCCGAAGCAGCGTATTGAGTTTCCACGATCAGGGCCGTGCGTCGGGCCTGCCGGCGCTTGCCGTTGCGGGCTTTCGTACTGCCCCTCTTTGGACCAGCGATCCGAGCCCTTCTTGACACTGCGGAGGTAGGATTTTGAACGGCCTTCACCCTGCCGTAGTCTGGATCCAGCCGGCCGGGCACGCAGCCGGCGGTCCGAACCATCGAGTTGTCTCCGTGCTCACATTGCCCGAAGGCGTAGGAGTTCAGCGCACGGAAGGGGGTTGGCGATGAGTCGTACTTCTTCTCGGCCGGGAGCTTGCCAGGCACATGACGGCTCGAGAGCGTTTTCAGGTGGAGGAGGGGCCGATACTGGAATTTGGCCAGGAGTGTCTCCTGTATGCCGTGAGCGTCCCGGGCCATGACCTCCAGGGTGAAATAGGTGCTGCCATGCAGGTAGTGCCGAAATCTTTGGTTACTCTGTTGCAGCACCTGAGCAACCCTTCCGACTCCGACGTCGTTGGGCAGTGTCTGTCATAGAGCTCCTGCATCACCCATACAGATTCGACGAGGATCTCCTCAGGATGCTGGGTCCGGAGCTCCCATTCTCGCTGGACTGGAGTCTGGTACCCAGGTGTAAGAAATTCGTCTTGGAACTTCCGCCGGAAGTCTTCCAAGGCGGGCAACGAGGTCCCGATGCGCCACCAGCGCGCAGCGCTCGCCTGAAACGCCACGGGCAGAACCTGATCCAGCACGTATTCGTCCGATGCCCCCATGGCGAGCTTATAGGCCGCCAGCTCGGCCAGGATGTCGGCCACGGACATCCGGTCGTCTTAGCCAGTCTACAATGGGACCGGCACCTAAGGTCGTAGCCCTTGCCATTGAGGTCTGTGGTCAGACAGGACCAGGCATTGCGCAACCGTGTCGCAGAGGTTGTCTACACGAGCCATCAGGTCCGTGGCCGCCGGGTCTGGACCCTCTCCAGTCGCGGCCTGGTCTGTGGTGGCTCTCCTGTGCATGGTGAAAACGAGCGCAGGGCAAGCAAAACAAAACAAACACAAAGAACAAACGAAGCCGCGATGGCAAGGAGGGTGTTTGGCGGCCGAAGCATCGTCAAACGACCACGTAGGCGTATCGGGCGTGGCAAAGCAGAAATAACGGGCTAAAACGCCTAAAGCGGGCGAATTAGCCATTGGTCCAACCCGCGGGAGAGCACTAGGCCCATTTCGAGCGCCAAGTAATGTAGGGTTCGGTGCGTACCGCTCGCCTGCAAGAAGGACCAGCAAGGCAGATAGAACAAAACATACCTTTATCCAGACTTGTACGTAACGCGTTACAAGTAATGGATTACTTGTAATCGATTACATTTTACTGTAATTTTGAAACGCTTCAATTACTTCCTTTCAGGAGTAACGATCCTTGTAATTGAATTACTTTTTGCTGTAATCGATTACAAAATTACCCATTACAATTTTTCTCAATTGTTTTTTTTTAATTTTTATTGAGGGGTGGGGATGGGGGGGGGATGGGGGGGGGGGGAGGGGTTAGATGTGCTAGAGTCAGTCAGCGCTGGACACGGTGGCCCTGAACAACGGTCATTTTTTCTTTTTATCAACACCACTATGCACGGGACCTCGAGGATTATACTCTGCTTCACCTTATGATGTACCGCAGGGAAGGCTACAAGCGCGAGCTCTTTGTTCTGGGGCACATCTCGGCGGCACAAGCTCTCGTGCATTAAGAGCAGCTGCCAACGCTATGAGCTCGCGCTTCAAGCCTTCGCTGCGGTACAACGTAAGGTGAAACGAAGTATAGTAGGCCACTTCACTATACTTCGTTTCACCTTATGTGCAAGCGAAGGCAAAGCTGGAAGCGCGAGCACGAAAGTTCCGTGCGTTCAGGCTTTGCGCGAGCTGGGGAGAAACGCAAAAAGCGCTGGTTTCGCGCTTCTAGCTTTGGCTTCGCTCGCAGATAAGGTGAAACGAAGTATATGCTTTGTGTCCTGGTACACCGGAGACTACGACCGGGTATGAAAAATTACCTTATCCAGCCTCTTGTCAGTAGTGTATTTAAACAGCGCTCTTTTTATTTATTTATTTATTTATTTTCACGAGAGGGATTGAGTGTGTTGGCGTCACTCACTCAACTCTAAACAATCAAGGTTTTCTTTTTTTTTTGGAACAACTGAGCGCGAGACCCCAAGGATTATGCTACCATTATGATAATAAAAAAAAAGTTGAAAGAAAAGTAACGTGGGAAGTAATCGATTACTTTCGAGTAATTTTTAGATCACGTTTTTGAGGCTGTAATTGTAATTGTAATCAGTTAGTTTTTGCAGTGAAGTAATTGTAATTGTAATCGGTTACTTTTTTCAGTATACGTGTACAAGTCTGCCTTTATCACTCAGCAGCCGGCCAACGATTGCCGGCCGCTCGAGCTCGAGCATGTCTCGCGTGCACGTCTTGCGCGCCGGGCGCCGGGCGCGAGTCCTTGTTTCACAGGTATGGGCCGCAAAGCCCACGAAGTACAGAAGGGTAGCCACACCGGGGAAACGTTTCCCGCAGTTTTCGCCAGATTTATTTGGATGTGACTTGACGTAAGGGATGGAGGTCGATACACTTGGAGAAGTGGTCGGTGATCGCTAGGAGGTATCGGTTGCCCTGGGGGCTGGGAGGAAATGACTCACTATGTTGTATGCAACTATCTCCCAAGAATATGGCTTCTGAAGCGGCTGCATTAGACCAAGAGTGTTGCCGCCCCGTTGTTTTGTTGTCTGACATAACGGGCAGCTGCGAGCGTAGCGCAATATATCCGGGTTCATTCGAGGCTACGTTGCAACGCGGCAGAGTTTCTGATAGGTTTTCTTTCCATCGCTGGGACCTGCGAAAACACTCCCAAGAAAGTAGTGCATGAAAGAGCGTCGTAGCTTTTTTGGTACCATTACGCAAAACGGTGATTTGGTTGGGAGAGTCTCACCCTCTCCTGGTATGCACCAGAATAAGAAACCATCATCGCGGTAAAAGGAGCTTTTGTGGGCCCAGCCGTCATGTCGCGTTGTCCTGGAGTGGGTTTTTCAAGCTCCGAGATTTTTCGGGCACTGATGGTCTGCTTATTGGGCCCTTAATAGTTGTTTACGGCCAATATAGGACGCGACTTCCGTTTTTTTTTGCGCCTTGGGTAAAGCAGAGCCAGCGCCAAGCCCGCACAACGCGCGTGTGTCCCTGGGGTCACTTCGTCTTTGTCCCCACAGTGTGTACTGGTCACTCGCAAGAAGGACCAAGGAGGCAGACACGAAAAACACACCTTCACTTCCGGGAGCCGGTCACCGAATGCCGGTCCCCCGAGCCCGACCGTGGCTCGCGCGCTGTCGTTGCGCGCCATGCGCCGTGCGTCAGGCTTTGTACGCTTGCCCAGAAGACTAGCGAACAATTTGGACACGGTCGTGAGTGCGCGCGCCCCGAAGACCTGGTCGGAGGTGAAAGACACGTTGATTCAATTGAGCTAGGAGGGTCGGAACCATGGAGGTAGGAATAAGAGGATACGACATACCGGCTCAAACTTGCCGAACGAGAACATCCCAAGTGATGCCGGAGGTAGAGGTCGCGGCCGGTGTGAACGCCCCCAAGGGTGGCGAAGTCCACCCAAAAGCGTCCAAGGGTGCCCAAGTCCGTCCAATACCGTCTTTTGGTTTTAGTCATCGTTGTAGGTGTGCCCCTTTAAACCGGAAGTCTCCCACGGCTTCACCTCTGGTGGAGTTCATGTCGCCTCTTGAAGCTTCCCACCTCAGTTGATGGAACAGTATAGAGCCGGACGTTGGAACGCCGGAAAGAGGTCGGACTGAGGCGTCGCTTTGCGCCTCCGATTGTTTCAGCGCATGGGTGATGGTCTCTCAGCTACCAAGAGCACCGATGCACATAGGGACTTATCCCATTTCAACCAGCGGTGCAAGAGGCACGTCACTTTTGCCACCGTCCGAACCCAGGTTTGCGCTTTCACTCGTAGCTTTTTTTAAATATATGGTTCGCGTCAACTAATATTTTTTGTCTGCATCGTTATAGAATGTTTTGTTTTGCTTAATTATTTTTGGCATTTTTGTTTGTTTGTGGGTAGATGTAAAATTCCCGAGTCCTTCTAAGATATCAGTGTTTTTCGTTGTATTTGTCGACTGTGCCATAGTGCCTACGCGCGGTCACCCCGCGTTTTGGTCTTCCCATCTCGGACGAAAAATAATAATACTCTCAGGCTCGGACTTACAGAAAGCCTCGTCAGAACCGCGAAGGGTTCGGCAAGCTAGGCTACCATTAGGATGAAAATTTCTAAAACCCAAGGCGGGGGTTACAAGGAAAGGACAAACACAAGACGTCTCAATGTTTAACTATAACCAGCTCGCCTGCCTTATTACGTTATCTTCTACCATTAGAATACCGGTTTTGGAGAAAATGTGAAGAGAAGGAAGTCTGTGAAGAGAGGATTTATGAATGATGATCAAGTTGATAATTAGGAGTTTATTAGCGTAGCAGCAACGAGGGCTATAGTGCGCCAAACTAGGCGTAATTGGGACATACTATAGCGAGAGATACTCCACGGTTACGAAGTTATAAATCATATAAATCACCAGATTGTTTTAAAAAGTTTAAACATGGCTGAGCGGAAATAAATGTTTATCGCCAAGCAAAAACGAGGGGCAAAATGAAAGGTGATCTCTAAAAAGTTCCGGAAACATGATTAACCTTGTGAATGATGAGACGAACAATGCCATAAAATGTGTAAAATGATCAAAAGCTCTCCACAATGGTCACAGAGTGCAACATCTTCACAACAAAGCCGATACCGATATGTCGAACGGGAGTGACCCATCCGGCACAGAAGAACCTTCACGCGACGTTCCCTGTTATAAAAGCTCTCCCAAATGCCCAGAACGGGCTTGATATTCTAGAGTTAGTAATTGCTCTTTGCATCCCATTCCAGCTGCCATGTATGAAAAATAAATTTCCTCAAAAGTGGTTTGAGTTCCTGGTAGGGTAAGCCACTGGATAATTTCGATGATGATCGAGCCGACATGGCCAATATATCCGAATCTGTGCTGCCCACGATCCCTACTTGACTCGGCACCCAGCAAATCTTTATCTCCCGACCGCGTGCGTCGGAGGGCCTTGTTGATTTGAACGTGTAGTTGTTGTGCAAGGAGATTCTTTGTAGGCATCAGAGAGGACACAGCCAGTAAGGAACTTTGTGAATCGACAAACATACCAGCTTTTATTATATTCTTTTTGAGTTGATGTTCAACAGCAAGTAAAATACCGTAAAGCACTGCAGTGAAAATGATTGCCCTACAGTCAACTTGTATGGCTTTCGTGTATGAAGTAGAATAGAGAGCCTATTCTGTAAAAGACAACGATTTGGACCCATCTGTACAAAAGTCCAAGTAGTCTTCATATTTCTGCTGTAGAGAGAGAACTCCTGCTGAAGGATTCGTGGTGAAATGACCCTCGTGCTGTACTTTGTAAGTGACCAGTCACAAAAAATTAGCAGAGCATGCCAAGGAGAAACCTAAACGGCGTTTTTAAGCAAGGCAACCTCATGAAGGGGTATAATAATAGATTGGCAAGTACTTTACAGACGAAAGCATAAGGGTAGAACAATGCTTGGCTTGTTTTTATAAAGTTGCAAACTTCTGCAAGAATGAAGGGCACTGTCGGAAGGTTGTTTTGGACTTGAAATTACTTTGTAAGCATAGAAGATGCTGAACTACTGACTCCGTTTCTCAAGACACATTTGATGTGTGCCAGCATACAAACTCCTCACAGGAGACGTGCGAAAAGCACCTGTGACAAGTCGAAGTCCGAGGTGATGTATGTGATACAGCACATGAACAGCAGATGGCCGTGCCGACCCGTATACCATTGCACCATACTCGAGGCTGGATGAAATTAAGGAGTTGTATAGTCATAGGAGACAGTGCCTATCAGACCTTCATGACATATGCGACAGCACCTTAAAGACGTTTGATGACGTGAAGCATTTTCGTTCCAGCTCCTTCAGATGAGGCACAAAGGCAAGCTTCTTGTCAAAGATTACACCAAACATTTGTGTTCTTGCTGCACCGTTATATCAATGCTGTTAAGATGCAAGTAAGGATCAATAGACAATCCCCGACACCACAAGAAAAGTACGCAAACTGTTTTTTTTTGTACAGAACATAATGAGAAGCCATTTTCGTCCGCCCACCTACACAGCCTATTGATTGGAAGTTGAAAACTGCCGTTCACGGCTGGAGAGGTTACAGAAAGACACTGATTTCTGCACATCATTCATATATAAAGAATATGGTACTGATGATGGCATAACGTTTGCTTGACTTTTAACCTTAAGAGCAAAGAGAGCAATGCTCAGCACTCCTCTCTGAGAGACACCATTTTCTTGAGAGAAAACATCCTACAGCGTGGAGCCCCATCGGACTTAAAATGTTCTTTCGCTTAGGAAGCTCTGTATACACTGAAGCAGGAGGCCCCGCACACCACAGTTGTACAACTTACGAAGGATCCCGTACCTCCAAGTGGCATCATATGCTTTCTGTGAATGAAAAAACAAACAAAAACACTGAGAGACAATGCTGCCTGTGTACAAATGCCTAACGCAGAGAAGTTTCTAAGCGGACGAAATGATCTCGGGTCGCTCGTCCCTCCCAAAAGCCACACTAGTTTACGTAAAAACAAAATTCAGTCTTTAATAAATAGACAAAACGAGGATTAAGAAGTTTCTCGTATGTCTTCCCTAAGAAAATCGTGAGTGCGATAGGACGATAACTCGTAGAAATGAAAGGGTCTTTCCCAGGTTCCAAGAAAGGAATTATGTAGGCATGTTTCCAGCAACGAGAAAGGGCAGTGGCTTGCCTTAGATAATGAAAGAAAGTTAGCAGACCGTTCATAGATTCAAGGGACAGTTTCCTCAACATTTCGTAGTGGGTAACTGGTTTGAGTTGAGCTAGTTGGTACATGTGTACGAGAAACTGCTTGAACACTAAACATTTACACACGGACATAACAGGACATACACAGAGTTGACTATCAACTATCTAATACTTCTTCTTCCTCCACCTCCTCTTCTTCTTAGTCCCTTTGAGCATTCCTCAATGGCGAAATAAGATGCCCTTTTTAATTTTTTTAAAAAAAGAACAAAGCATAATAAGGAGCACATAAAAATAGATCATAGACGAAAAGACAAGAACAATATCACAGTGAAGTCTGTCTCGCCCTGGAGCAGACAGTTTTTTTGCATCAAGAGCGACCTTGAGTTCATACATTGTGAACCGTCTATTGTAAAAATACGAACCACACCACGAAATCGAGATGGGCTGCTTTTCAGAAGTCTATTGTAACTTTTTGAACTTTTCATTAAAAGTAGAGGAGGTACTAACAAGCTGGAAATGCTGACCTAGATTGGCGACAACGCATCCTGACTTTTTATGAAATCTACCAGCTATCTCGCGGAAACGTGGATGTCCGTTGTCTCTAGATTATCTGTCTCTGAAAACTTAAACCCCAAAACACAATATATTAAACAAAAGATTATGTGTTGGAGCAGATACTTTAACCGTGGAAAATATTTTATTTCATTCTCGTCCGGCTACTCCTATCAAAAAAGCTACATAAAAAGACAAAACAAACAACCAAACATATGGCAGTTGTCACCTTCACGACATCTCGCACAACTCCTCGATGGGTATGCAGTGTGAATACGTGAAATGCGGACAAATACTACGGCTCAATGCTGATCAGCCACAATCGACTACTTCAGAATAAAAATATAATGCTATGTTTCAGAGGAAGCTTACTCTGCTTCAAGTCACCGGCCCTCAACAACATAAACTATAGAGATAAACTGTCGGGCGGTTTGAAAATACACGGGACTTCTAGAGAGAGGAAATGGACTAACAGTATCGGTGTTCCAATAAGTTTCCAAGCGCCTACAAAGGACGTTCTGCTGAAAACTTGTGCATCGCATCTTTTACGTGTCACCTGTTCTGGTACCTGTCATAAGACAAGGTCGGGACAATGAGATAAAAGGAGTCCATTAGTGTGAGCGACAAACAACAAGTGTCGTTGAAATATATGATTTGTTTGTGAACTTCACATATGTTTATCTTGCGGCTTTTCGAGACGGATTAATTGGGCATGACGGACTCACTGAAGTGAAGGGCCGGACGGCGGCAAGAAACTACTTGAATTGCCGAAAATTCTCAAAACTTGCTTCCTCTTTGCTGAATTGGACTTAAAGGTTCAGCTTCAAAAAGCAAAATAATTACTTTTATAAAATTTAGGGGCAACTAAATATTACGAGAAGTTATTGCGTTCTAATAGTAGAGACCTCGGGTGACACCCATATGGGAATCACCCAACGAGGCGAAAGATTCTGGAATGAATATATACGCTCCCAAGTAGGGTTTGCTCGGTCACCTTGCACCTCCGGGTTGCCAGGTGTGGATGGGGTGACGAACTTCTTTGTAGTAAACTGGACGGTTCTTGTGGTAGACGAATTTGCTTCCCTTGGCAGGCGGCGACTAACTCAGTTGGACTTGGGAGTTAGTTTTCAATGAACAATTTAATAATTTTGTAGCGAATAAGAATACGTAAGTGAAACAATACTGCAAAAAGTAACTCCCCCAGCACGGCGTTGGGAAGGAGGTGCTCGGGTGTTAGCTTATCCAAGCTTGGGTGTTGGTTGGCTCATGGGATAAGGTTTCGATTACGGGGACATTGTCCCTCGGAGTTCCTAGACCAAACTCGATAACAGAGATCTAGCTCTGTAGCTCCCCCACAAACTAAACTGTTTTGCTGCATTTTCTCTAAAAAAACACTCGTTTGGTCCAGCCCCTTTTGGTGGTCCGGCGACTCCTCGACGTGTCTTCAGACAGGCGTTTCCAACTGGCCGAAAGGCCACAATCAATCGGCTCACTTTCTCACTATGGGGTTATTGCTTGTATCCCTGCGCGGGACCTCGCGATCTTCGTATATCTTACGGCCAAAGGTCAGGCGGGCTCGGATGCAAGCAAACTAGTCCTAGAGCTCGTAAGGCGAGTCAGACAGCCGACCCCGGTGTGGATAGCACAAACTGGGCTACCCCAACATTCATTCCATCAGATGTGGTCTGACGTTGCCGTTCTACCGTGACCACTAACACGCGGGATAGAAAGACTACACCGATGAAAACAGTGCCAGCCAGAATTACCGCGTTCTCCCGGCCCGCAACGCACGTTCTGATTTTCCCTGCTGAAAACGCGCGTTCAGAAACTCGCGTGGTAAAGTACGCCTGTCTCTTGAGGTCACCCACCACGAGAAGAGTTAACGCCAATGCTTTCCTACCAGCCTCGTCCCTCTGGCGCCAACGGCCCACCTGCGGGGCCTTTGTCGATTCTTACACTCCCAGAAGTGCTTGTGTTTTAGAGGGAAGACCTGTTACCAGACATTGTAGACCCTCATGTTTCCTATAAACAAAAAAAAAAAGAAAAACGAAAATTAACTCAATATTTTCAATGTAATTTTAGAGAAACAAAAGAGACGTCATGTAAAGAGCATAAAAAAGGAGACGAAGAACGTACTCCTGACTATCGCTGAGAAAAGCTTTGACAGGCTTATTACGTTATGTTTTGTTTCTTCATTAAGCTGATACTTTGGTAGTTTCGTCTCCCTGTCAATTCGCTCTAGTCGTCTTACGCTAGTTCAAATATGGTCAATATTGTCAGTGAAAGAATACCTGGGACATGGTAGCAGTTGTCCGCTCATCATCAATAGGTACTTGTGCAGTGTACGTTGCTCCGCGGAAATGTATTTAAAAACAGTCTCTCGTTGAAGTTTCCGTAATTAAGACGTGAAATTGCTTCTCAATTTTATATTTGGTTTAACTTTTCAAACTACAGCAATGGTAAAACAAAGAAGATGACGGCTGCTTAAGGATTGAGAGCTATGGCTTATATTTAATTTTACTTCATATATTGCTCCTTCAGGACGCGAAGGCATTTACAGAGGGGAAATAAACAAAAATTGGCATCAAAATATAAATTCTAAGTGCGACGCAATCAACATGAATATTCTTATTAATGACAAGACTCAAAACTTCGGTGCCCGCGATGGTTGCAATTGTCCTTCGAGTCCTGTGGGATCAATAAATATAAGCCATAACTCTCAATCATTAAGCAGCCATCATCCTACTTGTCCTGGGATGTAGGGGGGACGAAAGATGAATGAAACGTTCTCGGCATCAAACTTGGGACGCCGACCTTGTGCTCGTTATCGAGAGAGCGGAAACATAAACGGAGGATGATGAACTGGTCGCGTAGAATCAAATTATGCAAATAATGTTTATAAAATTATTAAAGGCGATCGACTTTTCTATAGAAGAAGGAGGTTGACGATGACAGGATAGTTTTCATGCTAGGGACGTTGGTGTTCTAGCCGCACTAACGTCTTCCTACTGTCAAAACAGGACGCGCACGTTTCGACAGCTGAGTGTATCGGGTTAGGAATCCTTTAGTATGCATCCTATTCATCCTTCGAAAATTCTTACTGTATGTCAACTAATGTAAGAGCATTCCTGATTGCTTTTTTTTTCTTTCAGTTAATACATGCCTGAAAATAGTTCTGTTTAGACTGAAGTGTAATTATACGTTTTGATGCCTTGGTTGCTAAAAACGTCAAAATGCTATCACCAGCTTCGCAGTCGGCCGCCAGAGGGTTAGTCTCTGCTGAAAGAACATTGAAAAAGGTGTTTCGCTATGACGTCACTTTTGGGCTGCAATGTATTTTCCCCTGCTTCTTTCAGAAAACCAATGTACCAGAGTTTTAAGCCAGCACCTTCTGCGTGTCTCTTTTGTGTCTCTCTTCGTTGTGACCTCGTCCTTGGCGCGGTTGCTTCCTAAGATGCCGTCCCCTAGATAGACTTCGGAATGCCGTGGATTCCAAGCGCGATATTAAAACCGGTACGATGGGTGCAGCCCATGTAGAGTTCTTTACCGGTGACAGGATGCCCTCTCGCTGCAGGTGCTGCAGCTCTTGTGACACTTTATCCTTGAGTGCGAAGGGAAGTGGCCTTGGCTTGAAAAATCTGGGACGGGCGTCAGCCGGAATGTGCAGTCTTGCTGCAGTGCCCAGAAAGGTGCCCACACCTGGCTTGAACAACGCCTCGAAGTCGTACAGTAGCCTTGGCACTGCGGTAAGTGCAGAGACAACAACCGCCTTGGACTGCGACAGCTGAATTCCCAGAGCCTGTATCCAGGTTCGGCTAAGCAGCGTGGGTGATGACCCCTTGTTACAAAAAGGGGCAGGCGTGCCTCCTTGTTGTCAAAACAGACGCTGACTTCGGCCATGCCTTGGACAGTGGAAAGATGGCCTGAGTAACTGCGCAGCATGACGTCCGAGGCCTGGACTGGTGCGGACGGGAAGGTTTTGTTTAAAAGCTTCCCGCAATGACCCAAACGCTGGCTCGTGTATCCAGTTCCGTGCACAGGTGCTGGCCAGAAATTTCGAGGGTGATCAGGAAAGGTGGGACCGACTGGTTGGTGGGGGCCAGGCACCACATGTAAAAAATCTGGGTGTTTTCGGTGACAATATGTAGTTGAGCTGAATCGGTGCCAGTCGTTTTTTCCGCATGTCGACGCCGCTGTGGCTGCGCGCCGGTGCGACGGTGGTAGCCTCGGCCGCGAGCTGGGGCCGCCCCTTCAACGTGCGTCAGGACCGCTGGACTGCCGCTTCATCGCCCTACATACACGGGCAAGGTACCCTTGCTTACCACAAAAGTGCCACGACGCTTGCTTGACCAGGCATAGGTGCGGCTGGTGCGCGTCGCCACAGCGAGGGCAGGAACCGCCCCCGTGGCCGCCATCTTGTTTGTTGGGAACATCACCGCTGGTAACTGAGACGCTGGTTGCGCTGGTCCTGACGAACGGGAAATCTCGGCAGAGTCCCGAGAAGCCAACGCTGCATTTACGGCGTCGTCAAACGAAGAGTCCGGGAGTTCAAGGTGCCTCGTTTGCATGGCCGTGTTGTTGATACCGCAGACGAGCCGACCTCGAAGCAGCGAATCAAGCTGCTCGCCAAAACTGCAGTTCGTTGAGAGGCCGTGGAGCGCAGCGACGAAATCGTTCACAGTTTCGGCATTCCTGCGGTTGCGGTAATTGAAACGAAACCGTTCCATTATTAAGGACGGCGCAGGGCTGTAATGCACACGCAGGAGCGTGAACAGTTATTCAAACGACCTATCGTGGGGACAAAAGACTGTACGAGCAGAATAAAGAGAGCGACGAGCGTGGCTCAAGTGCTTTTTGACTCCCGAACGTGACTAACGTGTGTACCGTTTCTTCCGGGTCTTAAGCCCGAACGACCGACGTAGTACGATCATCACAGCATGGTTCAGAACTCACACGAGCATATATAGATGCA
This sequence comes from Ixodes ricinus, assembly GCA_037355805.1. Lineage (NCBI taxonomy): Eukaryota > Metazoa > Arthropoda > Arachnida > Ixodida > Ixodidae > Ixodes > Ixodes ricinus. The sequence continues at coordinate 17,554 of JAZHYW010000133.1, forward strand.
GAATGTGTGAGCATATCTGATTTACAGTAGAACTCTCAGGGCTTGTTTGATTTTGGTTTTGGAGTCAAGCTCACAAATGCTCTCAGAGAGACTATTTAAATTGTTAAATGTATTTTGCGATAGTCTTAGTCTTTTGCCACATTTGTTTTGAAGCTCTCGGCACTTCAGAACATGTTGTCAGAATGTTCTCACCTGCAAAGTGAGAAATTATGCAATTTGTACTAAAAATATCTTAGAACAACCGTTTGAGTATAATAAACAGACATCTATTGAACGGGTGGGTAATTTTAGCAATTATTGCTTGTCTTGAATTGACGCCAAAGCTGCTTTCAACGGGTTTCAGCATTTTATCGAACCATTCGAAAACTTAGTGCACCGTAATTCAGAAACATCCGGCAAAAAATCTTATTCCGTATCTGAAGACACTGTCGGCTAGAATGGTACTAATCCTATTTTCTTCTCATTCAGTGGGACAAGAGCTCTCAATATAAACAATAATATTTTGCACTGCACGTTCATGCAGTGTGAAACACTATTAAAAATGATAGAACTAATACTGACGATATGCAATAGTCATGGCAGAGGACACTAAGCGCATTTTGCATAAGAACGCATTGGAATTTCACATAATGATAGTAATATTTGTTTAGCTCAGGAGAGCCGTAGCTCAGGAGAGTCGGGTTAGGTACGTGGTCTCAAGAGAAGTTCTGCATGTGCTGCTTCAAACCACTCCTAGTCAAGGATCAATGGCAGGGGATTGCGTGCCAGAACCATCACCTCAACGACTGCAGAGATGGGTCCTACAGAGATGCGGGTGCACAGTGCACCCGATGGGACGACCCTGCCACCACCAACGACGGCAATGGGTGGCTTTGTCCACGGTAGCAAGCTTGACGACTTGACGACATCGTGCGACAGCATGGTCAGCTTGGACCCTCTGTCCGGGAAAGCGTCAATCTTGCCGATGGCAAGAATACCGGCTTGGATCACTGCACACTGGATCAGTAAGCCCTCAAGGAAATTAGGGTCTTGAAGGCACGACATGGAAGGGGTGTTGGCCTTGGAGGTACCAAAGCATGGTTACGTGAAGTCCTTGCTTCAGTACACTTGGCAGAGAGATGACCCTTCTGTCGGCATTTGTAGCATACGGCGTTACTCAAGTCTTGACCGGGGCGGTAGGCAGGGGCTACATGTCTGGAAGTGATCGTACGGTAGCGAGCATCCTGTTCATCTGGTGGGAGAGATGAAATGGGTGACGGTGATACGGGCATGTGGTCAGCTCTGTCTGAAATGTTTGCTGAGAGTGAACTCTGCGTAGATGCCGGATACGCCTCGGCAACTGGGGGTTTGGCGTTTGAGTTCTCTGCGTGGCTCGGTTGAAGAATGGAGTGGCTTAATGTCCGGTCAAGTTCTGTGACAATGCCCATGTACCTAGCGACTGTTAGAGGGCGTTGCGCTGCAATGGATGTCGCCAACTGTCCGTCCTGAACCCTTTGAATAGCATACTCATTACGTTGGACGTCGGTCAGAACGACCGGGCACTTGAAGATGAGCTTTAATTTTGCTAAAGAGTAGTCCACCAGGCTCTCTCCACGTAACTTTACTCGAGAGGTAACCTTGCGCTGCCACTGCAAGAGGGATAACCTGTCGCCGAACTGCGCTTTGAACGCGATCTTGAAGCTATCCCATGTTGGGGACTGACGGCCAGTGACGACTTTCCCGTCGGCTGCCGGGCCAAGAAGCTTCCCGATGGCGACTGCGAGCAGCGTCGAAGGTTCCCAGGACGCCAGTCCTTGTGTTAGTTCCAATTCTTCAATCCAGTATCGGTCTGAGATGCTTCCGTCGCCGCTAAAAGTCGGCAGCGACGCGGACAAATCTGGGAGAGTCGTTACTTGAACGGGGGCCATTGGGCGTTGAGACATGTTGAGTAATTGTTGCAGCAAACTTGTCATCAGCTGCGTACTTTGCGCTGGGTCAAGAGTCTAAAGAGGCAATGACTCTTGCGAGCAATGCGCGGAAGTCGCAGGGTCGGGAAGGAGCAGTTCCGGTGGCGTTAGCGGTCTGTTTTGGGCGATGTCAGCGAGGAGGCGGTGGATGATGTCCTCCTTGGTTCCGGTAACTTCAAAGTTCCGACGAAGTAACTCGTTTCGGAGAAAATCCACCATAAATCCGGCGAGTTCGTCGGCCGTATCTTCGGCCCAATTTATAAGTGGCATGGTGGCTGGCGGGCACTAGGCGGGCTTGCGTTTGCGGGTGGGTGAAGTACGAAGGGCAGGCAGGGCGGGCGGGTTACGTACTTCGGACTGTCGATTCAGGCAAGGCGAGCAGGCGGTGCGGTCGGGCGAGCGGCGTTCGGGGTCCCTGGCATTGTTGGCTGTCGGCTGCGCCAAATGTGAGGACCGGTAGGCTGATAAAGAATGTAAAAAGGTTTTATTAAGATATAACTGGGTTAGATGGTGGCATAACGCACCGAGGCGACCAAGAACAACTGCACGCGCAGTTCTTGAGCGCGTGGGCACGATGATTGCCAGACCAAATCGCGGGTTTTGCCGTCTGGCACACAATATATATATATTGTGGGTATCCAAGAAGCGATAACTGCCTTTGATGGTGTCCACGCTCGTTCTCGCCACGCGCTCACCCCCTGAGCACCGGCTTGCCACGTGCCCGACGACGATCTTTATTCTTTTATATGCCGACATCACCCCCCCCCCTTTTCTGGGGGGGAGGGAGCGTTTGTCCAAGGCTCGTTGCACATCCCCACGGTGTTCACCGCTTCGCCGAAACGGTTGAAGTAGTTCATCAGGGCATCCTGCGCCCTCTCCTTTGCAAGAACCCCGCGCGATCGCCTTGCACAACCAGCTTTTTACACTAACTGCTTTCGTCTCGGAGGATCCACCACTTCCAACGGCAAGAAGATCAACTGTTCTTCGTCCGAAGTCAATCACCACTCACTGTCGCACTCTCACGCACAAACAGTCCCACAAGTCCTCACGAATATCACCGCAGTGCGCAGGTCCATCGAGGACTGGTCCCGCTCCAGTGTTCATCCTTGCATAAGACGTGTCTGTTCTTGAAAAGAAAACAGACGACCGTTCCACTACTTGTTGTCCACGGCGAAATTGTCCTCTTCGTCCCCGTGGTTCGGCGATGAGCCCGGCATCATGTCTCGGCACAGCTACCCGGGGGACCCGAGTCCACAGATGGCCCCGACGTCAGTCCCGGGGGGTCGGCGAAGAAGCCCGGAGGACCCAGGAACGGTCCGAAGGCGTGACTCAGGCTCAGGTAGCGGGTAGACCACAGCCCCTGGCGTTCGCCCGTGGCTAAAAGGTCGAGGTGTGTCTGAAGAAATGGTCGGGGAGGCGGGTGTGACTAGTCGTCGATGTTAATGTTATCGGAAAGAGGGGTGCACAGTCTTTTGGGGCGTGATCGGGAAACAACGATCAATGCGGCCACCATATCGGCCGTCGTCAAAGGCCGGGAATATGCCTTCACGTTGTCATCATGGCGTTGCTGGCGCTCGATGTGTGGGTCCTTTCGTGAGTGCTGGCGCTCATAGATAAGGAGCCCTCTTGCAGAGGGCGCACAGCGTCACTTGCTCCTTGTCCGTGTAGACACAGGGCGTATCTTGGGCGCGCCGCCCTTGTAGAGTGCGACCCTGGAACGGTGGCGGGACGGCGGCCGAATCAATTCCATGAGGCACCTGGAACTGATGGTCCCATTCCGCCCGGGATGCAAACCCCACGAGTCTATTCTGCTCCATTATGCACCACGTGGCCGCCTCGCTCGTTTGGGTGCGTCGCCAAAATGTCCGGTGGAACGCCGGTTTCCGGGAAGTACGGGGGTGGCTGTGTGTTGGTGAAGCCATGAGTGGAACGGGACCGATTGTGAAGTGGGGGCCGTGGGGGAGGGGGTCGGCGAGACCGTCTCCCATGTTGGGCTCCGGGCATATCTGCGGGTGAACGGAAGCGTAAAGCATAGTTAAGTGGAAGAGCTGAGACTGTTACTTAGCAACAGTCACGTGCGTCGCGTCGCGTTCCATAAGCGGTCGCAAGTCATTTTTATTAATAGGTCCGGTGACAGAACCTGCATCTGGGCATCGGAGTCGGTATGCTAAACGTGAAACGCGTTCTGCTAGTACGAGAGGGCCTTCCCATCGCTTGGCTAGGGGAACAGAGAATCCTTTATCGGCGTTACAGAGTGGGTGGGTTCGGGGGCGGACTAGGTCTTCGATAGCGAATTGTGCGTCCCTTCGGGCTTCGTTATATTGTAGCTGCTGTTCGGATTGAGTGTTCGATACTCTCTCGTGCCATTCGCAGTGCATCAGTGATATTATTGCGTAGTCGTAGTGCAAAAGCTGAGTGTGAGCGGCAGAAGCCAGTATCAGTGGTATTCAAAACATCGTTTTCTATACTCTGTTTCACCTTATGATGAACCACAGGAAAGGCTACAAGCGCGAGCTCCTTGCTCTGGGGCACATCTCGGCGGCACAAGCTCTCGTGACTTAAGTGCGGCTGTCAACGCAATGAGCTCGCGCTTCTAGCATTCGCCGCGGTACAACATAAGGTGAAACGAAGTATAGGGGCATTCTAAGCCCTCGGCCGAAGCTCAAGTGTGCGGGAGTGAAGCCGCGGTAGATATATTTTCTCTCGTCCATTTATAGCATAAATGGTGCATTAAGATTGGGAGGTCTGAGAGACGCGGTATCCTCGATGACTCTTACCAACCTTTTGAATGGTACCTCGTGGACTGAGCTCCAATTCCATGTATACTCCTGACGTAATAACTCATGGAGAGGACGGGCCATGTCCGCACAGTTCGGGACAAATTGGCGGTAAAATCCTACCATGCAAAGTTTTCGCTGCAAACTCTTTTTGTCTTGCGGCATGGGAAATGCCATAATGGCGCTTAATTTGTCATCCTGCGGCTGAATTCAGCCGTTCTCTACTACGAACCCATGAAGTTCTATCCGATATGTCGCGAGTTGTATCTTCGCTGGTTTAATCGTTAGACCTGCATCAGTTACGCGCTGAAGAACGAGCTGCAAATGACGAAGGTGATTGTCAAGAGTGTTTGAGAACACAATTCCGCGTCGTCCATGTACGCCATTGCGCAGTTAAACTTAGTATCCCCCAAGACTGTGTCCCTGAGCCTCTGAAAGCTCGCGGGGGAATTAGAAAGACCAATGGGAAGCCGATCGAATTCATAAAGCACTCTTTGAGAAATGAATGCCGTCTTTGGTCTATCTGCCTTGTAAACAGGGATCTGAAAAATCCTCTGCAACAATCTAAAGCGGTGAAAATGTGCGCCGATCCCAGTGCATACATCACAAATGAAATAGATGGGAATGGACATGTATCTCTCTTTGTTACGGTGTTGAGGGGTCGATAGTCTACGCACAGGCGGACTGTTCCATCGTTTTTAGAGTGCTAATACTATCAGGTTCCCCGGCTAGCTCAGTCGGTAGAGCATGAGATTCTTAATCTCAGGGTCGTGGGTTTGGGCCCCACGTTGGGCGCCGGATTGTGGTATCCAAGAAGCGAGCGACAACTGCCTTTGATTGTGTCTAGGATCATTCTCGCCACGTGCTCATCCCCTAAGCACCGACTATTGCGGCGCGCCCGACGATCTTATTCTTTTATATGCCGACATCATATATTATATCAGCATATAAAAATAAAATCGTAGATAATATATATATATATATATATATATATATATAAAAGAAGGCACTCGAGAGAAATATATTCCAAAAGATATTTGCCCTTATAGAGATGGTCGTCCAGATCAAGGAGAAGGTCACCAAAAAAGTATAGTATGGAAACGTTTCAAGCATGGTAGGCTCTTCGTCAGTTTGTTGAAAGAACGCTTGGTTATACTTTTCTTTCAATCAAAGCAAAAACGGCCGCGAAGAATAAGTAATTGAAAAACAAAATGCTTACCATTTAGCAAGTATCTACTAAACTGAATTCTCACTTAAAAGTCTAGTTATTCTGGTAAAAAAGCAGTAAATAGTATTGAAAAAATTAAGTTCACATTATTAACGCAAATATTTGCACAAACCCAGTTTTTGGGGCGTCTGGTTGGACAAAAGTGGTGTCATGTGAAGTCAATGAGAGGCTCAATGTAAAGAGTTTGCTCGTGTCACATTAAACGATCAAGCGAGAAAAATAAGAAAAAAAAAGGAACAGTGCGGCACCGATCAGAGGATCTCAAATGTCCATAAAAAAAATAAAAAAAAGACGGCAATGATTTTTTCGGTCTGTGAAGGCCCTTCGGTTCTAAAGTATTAAATTTATGAATAAATTCAGATTCTTTAATTTTTCGATCTCTGGTGGTTCGAAGGCCACTCTCAAGTATAATAAAATTTGTGGTATTCTCGCTCACTGCTTGTCCGGAGAAAGGAGCCAAGACCTGATATCTTTACTCATCGAGCCCGGTGTTCGGCGGCTTAACGCTGCCATGGCTGTACTGTATTGTCTTCCCGTCACGCGCCTCGTCCCCCGTGCTTTCGCCCCGCGCTCGTTCATCGCGTGCCACCCGCATCGTCGCCAGAGTTCTCAGTGTCCGAAATCCCCCATACATTGAAGTCACGGAAGTCCGTTATGTCCTGTGGAGTTTAAGTGACGAAAAACTGGTCCGGCAACGTGTTTACGTATGTGACTTTTATGTAGATTCATGCTTTTTCTTAGGCTTGTTCTAGTTTCTACTATGTATTGAATTAAGCATTCCTTATATTGAATCAAATAAATAACATTTTCCGAATTACAGTCTAAGGTACCGTCTATTTTCTAATTAAAGTTATTTGCTATGCTACGAATGGAGTTATTCATTATTATATCAACACACAAACTGCATTGGGTATTATTACATTTTATGACACCAAGAGGGACCCAGCTATGTTGGATGGAGTTTCTTGACTGTCTAAAAAATCCAATAAATTACGTGCTCTCCTAAACGCTATACCAGGCGGTCGAGGGATAACAGCCTTTAAAGCAGTGTCCATGTGTAAAATGTTCATCTGTCGTTTAAGAGTATTGTTAACTTTTGGAAGTTTTGACTGGTAAGGTAAAATTAGTCGTAATTCATGGTTCTTTCTTTTCGGTCGCTCTACTAAACGAAGGTACCGAGAGATCGCTCGACTTTTTGAAATATAATTATTTACTAACGGTAATGTGCATCCACGGTTAATGAAAACCCTCTCCTAGTGCTCTAACTTTTATATTAAAATTTTTATCTTCTGAACATAAGCGTCGTAATCGCAGCATTAGGCTGTATGGTATACCTTTTTGTTTTGTATCGGATGACAACTTTTATAATCTAGAAATTGTCGTCTATCTGTAGGTTTTCGATGTAAAGTTGTTTTCAAACCATTTTTTGTAAGTCTTGTATTAATATCTAGAAACCCTATTTCTGTATTTCTGTGTCGGAGTATTTATATGTAAATTTAATATATGGATTACATTTGTTTGCAAAATGAGTCCAGAAGCAACTCGTACTCCTTCTAAAAAAAAAAAAGAAAAACTGCGGGTTGTGATGATTTCGTGCAGTGCCGGAAGTACGTTGAGGGCTTGAATGCCGGACGTCCCAGTGTCATAAATTCGTGGGAATGTCGTGTCAGCCAGTGGCGATGATATGGAGCCGGCCGAACACCTTCAGAGCTTCCCCACCAAGGCACATACTAAATGCCGTAGTCCACTTTTCTCCTGGCCAATTATAGCCAGTGGCGATGTTTTCGAAGCGCTTCAAATACGCGTCTAAGTCATCCCGCCTCTCATGAAATGGGGAGATCATCCTTTCGGGGTTAATGACCATGGAGGGGCCTTCTTCCGCTCGTCTGTCACCTGCAGCAGGCATTTCTTGTACGTTACTGGCCTCTTCCAGCCTTATACGGTGCTGTAGTGCACGTTCCTCTGCTTCTGCGCGCATCCTGCCAGCCTCACGTTCAGTTTCACACTCCTCACGTGCGTAGTTTTCACCCTCCACCGCCCGTGCCTGTTGCGTTTCTACCCAGAATTATATCCTTGTTACTCAATGTTTTTTCTATGCAATGCTGGAACAGTCTTGTTTTGTCGCGGACGCCATTTTGTTATAGGTTCGTGGGGATGTCGTGTCATTAATATTAAGAACGAGACCGTTCTTTTTGAGAATTGTTTAAACAAAGAATAGATAAACAAAAATATTTACAGCAATGGTATCAGTAAGAATTCTACAAACATATTTACAGTAGCGGTATCAGTAGACGTTACACACGCGACTTCCACAGATCTTAATGTCAATAGAAAAATGTTCCTGTCATATGTGAGGTCTTGAAGTCTTCTGTGGTTGCGACGGTGGAGATGGCTGAGTGTGTGGAGTCTTGGGTTCCGGGTCTTCAGAAGCCCGGACGAACCCAGCGAGAGCGGTGGCAGGCTGACGGGTCCCTGAGTTCCCGGCCTTGTGAAACCAGGGCGAACTCAGAGGGAGTGGTAGCCAAGCATGTGGGTTCTTGTGTTCCCGGCCTAGTCGAACCAGGACGAACTCATCGGTCGGCGAGCTCTTCGGACCCCTCGTCTTCTTCTTTTTTTTTCCATTCTTCCCCGCTCGTGCTTTTTTCTCGAGCCCTCGACAGTTTATCTCGGGACACGCGGGGCCGTGTCATGGCGGAAACATCTGTAGCCCGGTGATGGTTCTCGGCCACGCACATCACACGAGTCCATTTTTTCTCGTTTTATTTTGATAAAAAAAACAAAAAAACTAAGCAATGTGCGCGGTTTTTTCGCTTAGAAACATATATACAATACAATCGAAAAAAAATGCTTAAATAGTTCAAGAGAAAGAAGGAAAGGAAACATCTGAAAGAAAACAAAAACTGCTCACACGACATTTCACAGCAAGCGGCTCATGAAGGATGCCCCCACATTTTCCGAGCCTTTGACATACTCGACGCGAAAACAGTACTCCTGTAGGGCGAGACTCCACCGTAACAGCCTACTGTTAAGCAGCTTGGCCTGAGTGAGGTACTGCAACGGTTGATGGTCAGTTTTGACTGAGAACAAAGTTCCATAAAGATAGATGTGGAATTTTTCGATGCCCCACACTAGCGCCAAACATTCACGTTCAATAGCTGAGTACCGCGTTTCGTGTGGCAGCAGTTATCGGCTCGCATAAGATACGGGACGGAGAAGCCCGTCGTACATTTGTAAAAGAACTGCGCCCGCACAGGTGTCGGAGGCATCCGCACGAAGCACGAACTCTTTATTGATGTCCGGCGCTCTCAACACAGTGGTGGAGCACAGTGCTACCTTGAGTTTCTCAAAAGCAGCTTCTCGTTCAACGGTCCATGTAACCCTGTTCTTTTCGCTTTTCTGCGTCATTTCTACTAGCTGATGGGCTTTCTTGGCGTAATGTCGTACGAAGTCGCGGTAGTAACCCGCCAAACTCAAAAACGACCGCACTTGTTTTTTGTTTTTTGTTTCAGGTTTTTGCGTGTTGACAAGTTTCGCGATGACACTTTCCATCGGTTGTTTTTCTCACCTTTCAAGTGATGCCCAAGAAAGCAATGGAGGTTACTCTCACCTCACTTTTCTTGCGGCAAGTGTTTGACATGGTCCGCTGAGCAGACCATGTGAAACACTTGCCGCAAGGTGTGCATAAGTTTTTCGCCGCTAAACGTGGCCACAATGACATTATGTAGGTAATTCACCACGTTCTCAATGCCCTTAAAATATGACGTCCGTAGAAAGGATAAAGTGGGCTTCAAACTTTTCTTTCAATGCGTCGTAGACGTTTAGTTCGTCAGTGAGCTGACAATTTCAGTGAAAATAGAACGTCCTCGGCTTCTCGCCCCATAGCGTGGAGACATTTGTTCACCTGGGTCGTCCGGAAATGATGCGATAGTGTTCCCATCGTGCGATGTACCTCCTCCAGTTGCTTGGGTCTCGGAAGTCGAGCTTCTCCGGAAGTTCAACGGCGAATGGGTTGAAGAACGGAGCTCCTCCCGCTGGTGCCGCGCCATCTCCCGCTTGAGAAGGCCCAGACTGGTTTTGTGTCATCGGAAAGTGACCTCGGGCGTCCTTGAGGAATCGTGGTCGATCACTTCAAAGCTGCCAACATGTCGTGTTCCGTGGGTAGAGCTCCAAAAGCGTATGAGACAAGGATCGAGACGAACCTCTGTTCTGCTCCTTTAATATGGCGTCTTCCCGGAACCCTCATGTCCCCCCGTGACACTGGACACGACAAGGAGGGGGGAGTTCCCGTACCAATAGTTTTTGCCCGTGAGACATTGGTTCCGGCAAATCGGGAGTCGTAGATCTAAAATATAATCAGGTACAGCCAGTACAGTCCGAACCATTCATGCAACGTCTTCGATAAAGACCGTTCACTATGGCTGGATGCCGCAGTTCATTGCTTCAGTGACGTGTCTTGCGACAATACATTTTCGACGATCTCCCGGCCGTCTCTTCTTCTTGGCAAAGAAACCGAATAGAAATCTATTGAATGTAGATATTCATTGTCCTAATATAATAAAAACCAAGTTGAATGAAGATGTGCCCCGTCCACATTTGAACAAAGGCAAAAGCCCTCCAATATGGCGGCATATTATGATAGCTGGCAAGTATAATGCATGTGGTCTATTTAAATGAGAGAACCATATTTGAAGGTGTTTAGTGGCTCCGGAATATATCTTCCTCTCTTGTTGAACTAGTTTAACATATATATTTCTATATGGCATGTTCAGTGCCCAAAATTTAGAATCCAGGAGGCGAAACGCACAACACTCAAGCGCTCCTATATAATCAAAAACTTGTTTCGTTTTTAAGTGGAGCGTTCAAAATATCATATATACGTCATCATAACATTTGTGAGGTGTGATCGAGGCTGTCATGAGTATGTGTCACACCAGTGAATACCATGAAAACTGGTAATTACCCATGCAGTCGAGATCACTTTTCTAGTTTCCATCGTACAGCGCATTTTTAGTAATTATACTTTAAAACTAAGTTCTTATTTATATATTTCTTAGTAGGTAACATCTGTAGTTAATTCAAGTAATGTACTAAGCTGCCTATGTATTTTGTTTACAGTTCGTAAACTAGCAATACCGTTTTAATGACATATGCATTTATGTGCATTTGATGTATGTATCTTTTTGAACAGCGACTATTAAAGTCAGAAACGTTCTGGTATCCAGCTGTGGGTTGACAGATAAAAATGCAGGCTCACAAAAAGACAGTGGCGAAGTCGAAACATTCTCTACTCTTCCTAAAGAGCAAAATCACTTCCAGACATTTCGGCATGGTAGCTATTTATCCACCAATGGCTGTCCAAAAGACACACACAACGTTGTGAGCCAAGCGCTAGCAATTTTTCTGTCGTTACCTAGCGTTTTCAGCCAAAATGAGATCGTTTAAAACTGCTTTTTAACGTCCATATATTGACAAGTTCACGTCTCCTCGAAAACTTGATGTAGACCCCAAGATGCAGAAAACCACCTCATCCGCTCGTGTTCTTACTTCAGAAATTGAGAAGAATGGATGCATATGGCCGAACACCTGGAATCGGGAGGTGTCTTCGCCACTAGGCCGGTGTGTTTCTAACGCCAGTGCTACCTAGACAAGAGAAGGCCTAAGTAATCTTCCACGGACCTCAAGGGCAGTTGGACGATATACGTGGCGGAGCACTGAAGTGAAGAAATCGTGCGTGGGTGTACAGTCGTAGCAACGATCCTTTTCTTTAACCAGATATAATTGACGTAACTTTATTTTTTTGACTTTTTTCACTACAAAAACGTTCAAGACCACAGTTGGTGGTAACGTTATTTTACACAAGACCTTGAAATTGAAAACGCAGATCCCCACCATAGATTGGCGAAAAGCGCCGCGGTCGTCTCAACACCAGTACGTCGACTCTATCCGCCAGTGGGCGAAGAGTAATCTGATATAAAGCGGAACGAAAAATATTTCTCATACACATTCCATCAATTCCTGGCACCGGTGAATGCCATACCGAAGTGATTTTGCGAACCGCAGCGATTTCGAACATCCAGACTCTCCGTAGAGGCATCTTCCAGCACAGAGAGACAAAAAACATGGCGGTATGTTGCCATCGTCGCCACTAACAACTGCGGGACACTCCATTGAACCCGAGCTGGCAAAAACTCCTGCGGGTCAAAAAACGAAAAACACACAAAGAGCAACACCGGTCGTGGGAAGTTTCGAACGTCAATATGCCAAACCTTTACCCCGGAGAGCACCGTGCTCCGGAGCAAGATCGAGAAACACCTCCACCTGAAGGAGCAGACGTGGCCAAGAGCTGATGGCGCATTCGAATAAGTCGGAGCGGGCAGCGCTTTACTATGCGACGTAACGTGGACGCCGTCACTGGTGGCGCTGCCACCAGCTGGCAAGGCGAAGTGACGCGCCCTAATGGATGTCGCTTGCTCCAACGCTCTGAAAAAAAAAAAGGACCACCGGCAGCATTTGGTCCTCTAAACTCCCAGTTGCTCCCTCCAAAAGATCACCTGGTTCAAGCTAGGTACCGTGCTCAAAAGCTGGGGACTAACTGCGCCCGACTTGGACTTACCGAGAGGCGAACGCGAGCAGAAGCAGCCATTAGGCCTCCTCAGACAGGGTGCGTCTTTACGTTTTATACCCTTGACAGACCGGCACCTAAAAAGACCTTCCCGCCAAAGGACCTTTAGTGTAATTGTCATTTAAGCAGTGCCACACGGGAACTCAGTAGTCATTTAGCGTAAAGGTCCTTTTCGTGTACCTGAGTTCCCGCAACCCCTTTACGGCTGCAAAAGGTATATACTCTCGTCAGCAGCGGTCTACACTAGAGAAGCGAATTCAAATAAGAGATCGTGCAGATATATAAAAACAATGTTTTTTTGTATGTTAAGTATTGAAAAAGAGCGTGTTTCACGTACATTCTGTACAGACCTCCCTACACTAATAGTTTTCTGTACTCACGGCCCCAGCTAGCTAGTAGGCCTCTTCGTCCCGCTGCTCGCCTGTTCGCATTGCCTGCTTCGGCACTTCGGTTTTCCTCCTCTGGATTTTGGAGCCATAGTTATCTAGTTTTTACTTCTCTAGTTTATATTTTATTTTCCTTTAATAGTGTATTGCTAAATGGTTTTTGTACATATATATTTCTGTGTCTCACTCTCGCGTCGTGCGGTATGTCGAACAACGAAGGAGCGTCCACGACTAGGAAGGCGTCGCCGCGCTTCCATTGGAGCGTTGAGGACACCTGGGCGCTGACACGACTCCGGGAGGATCGGCTGGAGGACTCTTCACGCGTGCGATGAAACTCAAGCGCGAGCACGACGTCGAACCGAACAGGGCAAAAGCGTAGCAGAAGCACGGAACGAGCGGGAGCTCCGATCAACGCTAGGACTAGAACTGAGTGAGCGGGGGACGCTCAAGGTCGCTCCTAATTGCCAAAAAAACACTTTGCTTGGGCTTAAAGTAAACTTCGTTAAAATCACTCGACTAAACTCGTCATTTGGCTTTTTCAATATGTTGTCTGCTTAAGAAAAGCTTCAAAAATTATTTATATCGCCAAAATATTATTTTTCTGGTGTGAACGTGATTTACGCGTTTGAACGAGTTACGAGAATTCAATCACTGTAAACATCGTCTAAATGACATTTACTTGCACTGTCTGGCACGGCAGAACTTAAAGGTCATTTGAAAATCCTAAAGGCCATTGGCGTAAAGGTCCTTTTAGGTGCCCGTCTGACAGTGGTATTAGTTCCGGATGGCAAACGGAATGCTAGCCAGGAAGACAGCTGATATTTCGCTTGTCTTGGGGATCGGCGACGACTCAGTGCCCAGAAATGGAGGAACTTTCGTCCCTAAAGCAGGGGAGCAAAAGTTCCTCCGTCGCCTGCATCTCAATATGGCGGCCACGAATCGAGCAAATCGAGCTCAATAAGGCTTAACGAGAACACGAAGTCTATTGTACGGAGCGAGAGGAGCAGCAAATAAAAACGTAACACGAGCTTTCCGCGAACTGTATTTATTTCCGAAGCCGGCTTTCCCCTGCAGGTAAAGAAACTTACGTTTCGAAAGCATGCAGTCACTCAGTCGTCTCATCGTCAGCACTGCGATGTTAAACGGAGACAACAGGCACCCAGTTCGCGCACTCTGTCTTACCTTTGCTATTCCTCGAGCCACAATTCCTTCGTCAACCGTTGCGTCAACCGCACATCACGAAGGAGTGGTAAACCATTCGCCCGCAAAACCAAAAGCCGCTCTCAAAAAAGCAAATCCGAAGCAGCCTCTTGGCTCGTTTCAGCACGGTAACACGAAATTATGGCGTAGCCGCGTAGCGTAAAAGGAGGTTAAATCGCTTGCCACCAGATGGCAGCGTCAAGCAGATTGATCACAAGTAGCTAGGCTAGGTGGCGCTAGTTACCGCCCAATTCATGTTCTACAAAAAATATTTTATTTTCTGACGCCACCATTGCGCTTCGGGACCCTCTATTTCACATTGGTAGACACATTACGCGTTCTACGGTACAAGCATCAGCTGAACATACATAGAGCGCATACACATACGTACAAACATCAACACAACAGCATACAAACAGCAATACAACAGCACACTAACCCGATCACTACTCCCGAGCTCTGCGTTTCCGTCTTTTATACTGGTCGTTTTGAAAGTACGGAATTTTTCGGTGACTCCGTAAGCAATAAAAAATATTCCCAGCATGTTGATTTTTTTCCAGCAATGTCATACATCTGAGAGTATTTTTAATGGCTCAGGGGATGAATCTCTTATTAAAAAGAAAACGCTCGATCATGCCGTAATTATTTGAAAGCCAATAAATCGAGCCGCTCCAATGCGGTTCCAAGCCTGGGTTTGTTTCCCCGCACGGCACTTCCTAGCCAGTATTTCTATTGTAGTGTTTGTTTTTCTATTTGTGCTGTTCGCGCACGGCTGCAATCGCCGTCTTGAATTAATCTGTGTAGAGCGGATATTCCCTCAGCTGGAAGTGATGCTTCACGGGCAGAGAGATCGCTTTTCGATCAACTTGAACGCAGTCAAAGCCGCGACTTGCGGCAGGTGTTAAGTGTACGGAGCTATCCCGTGGCGAGCTCGAAAACGTCTAGCGCTCATCCCAGCGCGCCACTTGGAGGGCAGTTTCTCCAGGAACCGTAGTGTATTTAAACAGCAAAATAAAGCCGAGCTTTTTTTTCGATTTTACCTTTTTTTTATGCTAAAATTTCATTGTAAATATAGTACATACTTTCCGTCATTATTTTGTACTGTTCAGTCTTTTCACCAGAGCGCAATCGCTCCCGGGGACCGACAGTCACATTGGCCACTGTACGATAGGAGCTTACCGTTCAGACCAGCGTTCCAACATGATTATCCGCACGTCGATCGACTGCACCTAATTTCTCAAGTGGTCTTAAACTCTTTAATGTAAAGGGGAATGTCAACCTGCGACACCCCACCCCCTCCGATCACGGCCCGACCAGCGGCATCAATGCCCGACAGTTTACGTCATTTCATCTTGTTGTTACACCACTGATACGCGAACACACGGTCACATCGGCGATAATTCCAGTCTTCTGTTCACTACGCACAACACTGCCATCACGATGTTGCTGCTATGTTGCTGACACGCAGAAATACAGAACCACGTTGAACGCCGGTTGGCACTCGGCACGGGAAAACAGAACCGAACACAGCACGGAAGGCACCCAGGCAGCCGGCAGGAAAAGCTGTCAGCCTTGGACACAGTTCCTGCGATTTCCATAACGTCGAAAACGGCGATACAGTGCCTCGTGGTTCCGCTACAGTGGCCTAGAACGTAGTTCCGCGTTCGCGCGTACGTCCCGCAATCCAGTCTTACCCAGTGTACGTAGCGCTGCTGGCACTGCTCCGGAACTTCGCTGTTTCTAGCGGCTTCATTTGTTTGTTTGAAAAAATTAGTGGTAAAAACGTCAATGCAACCGAAATTTTCTGCACGTTTGGACTAGAAGACGGAATTAACGGCGGCCTTCGCTGCCGCTGAAGCTCAATCAACTCAACAACATTTATTTAACAACGTGCGCGACGTGCTCGATAAACGAAACCGAAAGAAGATGCCTCCGTTCTTCTCGAGTCCGCTTGGGGGCGCGTCAGTAGAAGGGAGGAAGACGCGCCGGTGCTACTACCTTTTACCTTCAATTTTTCTTAGAGTGCAGGGTCAGGGCCCGGCAGTCGGGGCGGCCGAGGCAGCCGAGTTATGAAATGAGGCCGAATAGGCCGAGGCCCGAAGCCCGCCGCCATCGCAGCTGATCGCAGCCGCCCAGTGTACGTAGCAGTGTCGGCATCGTTTCGAAGCTTAGCGGTTTATGACGGATCTGTTTAAACTTATTTCTTTGTAAATGTCAAAAACGCCGCGGCAAAAGAAACGACTGAAGGACCGACCTCGTCGTCTTGGCCCCTGCGTAAACGGCTTAGATCTAACCTGGGTGCCCAAATCTTGTTTATCAAACAGCGCGCTGATGAAGCTTGTAGCAATGATATTTGTATAGTTTTCCTTGACGTCGGTGGAGAATAAGGACTTTAATTTTCCTTCCATCGGTCCCGGTTTGTTTATGCCTGTTTTGGTAAATTAAAAAATTAAAAAAAAACTTAACGAAACAAAAAAAAAAAAAAAAAAAAACACCGCGCCCCCGAGGGATCGAACCTTCGACCACTTGGTCAGTAGTGCGATGTTCTACCCCTGCGCCAACTGAACAGGGAGGAACTGCACCTCCTCCTTTCATCCAAACTTCCGTTCCTCCCTTCTCTGGGCAACTTGACCACAACAAGGAGGAACAGTCGCCGTTGGGCACGGCTAAAAGTGTTGACCAAACAGTGAGGGAACTGGCAAATGTTTGTTTAATGTGCAACGATCGTTCAGATTTTACATGATAGAGCTTCGAGGGTTGTGTGAATGCGAGTGAACGAGTGTGTTGACCTGCCTTCACCCAACTATCTCGTCAACGATGATGTGTTGACATCTGAGAAGTCCTATTGACGTAATTTGTCCTCGCGGGAACAATGAAAATTTATCCAAACGCAACACCTCCAAATACTAACACTTTTATTTTTCAAATGAAACACTTTTAAGAGTTTGTAGAAGACGCGCTTTCAACACCGGAGTCTCGCAGTCACAGTAAATGGTCACCTCAATCACAAACAGTGAGTTACTAAGAACAAGTCGAGACTCCTATCTGCGTCTAGCCGTGACAAACCTTTCTGGCTAGCCCTAGGTCGAACTACAAAACCCGTAACGACGCACTTGATGCACGCACGTTTCACTCAAAAAGCACATTCAGAGGCAGTATTACGACGCCTTCATGCCACCTTTGTTACTGTTTCACATAACATTCCAGATGAACAACGAAGAACAAACCGCGGCAGCAACGTCAGCCATTACAAAACCGTGCCTAAAACAATACTGATGAAAACTAAAAAAAATAATGCTACAAAATAAAACTCACCCAAAATAACAAAAAAAAGCAAAAAAAAAAACAAAAAACGTGTTGGTTTTACGTCAGTTGAGCGGCGTGCTGGAAATGAAGACCTACTCCCGTCCTTGGAGCCTTGGGCCTCATCACTGTGCCCGTGTGTTTTGTGTAGTGCGAGGGGGAAGAGGGCTTTTCTCGTGCGCGCCCTTCCCTCCTCCTCCTTGCCCGCATTGTCTTTCGTATGCTCTTTACTCACGAGGGGATAAGATGCGTCGGGAATATAGGAGGAGGGAGGAAGGGGGGGTCTTTCTTCGACCGTATGTTGAAATACATCCTTCGTCAGAAGCAGGTCGCCATGTTCTTTCTCCCTGCGTTGTCTCCGATCATTGTGGGAGGCAGTTTGGATTCGCGGTGCTGCAGCACTGCACTTGATCTGCTCTAAAGTCACAAGTCAAGGAAACTCGATAAAGGTATGTCAAAGTACTTCTGTTTATAATTTATTCATTAACTGCGGCTTCAGAAAGTATTTTCAGTTTGAGAACGTTCTCGAGCTTGTAAAGCGCGCGCCATGCTTTATTCTTCTTGGCACCATCGAGGCTGATTTTTTTATGTTTCGCAGAGACCTGATATTTAATCGTATGCGGTTCCCTTATAAAAGCGAGCGAAACGCCAATTCTCCCGATGGCTTATTTTTGTGTTTTGCAGACCATGGCAGGGCCGCTTGACCATAATAGAGACATTTATTTTGCCGTGCACTAGACTTTCGCGTTGCTAGCGGGAGCTCGTGCCGGCACTTTGAAGCATAAATAGAACACGTGCACGCTGTGGCTCTAATTCGCAGCGAACGGTCTAATAAAATCTAATTTTGCGCTGGTCAGCTGTCGATTGATCGCATGTTATATGTGCACCATCGCAGAACTTACGCAGCCTACTTGTTATTTTTTTTATGAGTCTACTATGTCTCATGCGTTTGTCGAGCGGTCGGGAATTTTACGCTGCCACTGTTACTAATAATTAAAATCTCTGGCGAACAGGCAAGAAGCTGCCGGTGCGCTAATAACCGGTGCTTGTACCATGACCGGTTTGAACAAACTTTCAGTGTCCACGTCATCCTCGACGGAAATGCACTCTTCGGAATTCGGCTTTAGCATGGATTCTACCGCTCAGGAACTTCCATCTCAGTCATCCTTGTATGTGATGTGTATCTACGAGACAATAAAGCTACATTTAACTTGAACTGCCCAGTTTTGTTTCTGAGGTTGCAGTACACTAGGCAACACTAGGCTTGTTTTTTCAGTTCTGCGTCATTTGTGGGGCGCAACGTTGAGTTGAAAAGGACTAACAGAAAGGGTTCAAAATGTATTGGTCCGGGACGAAATGTAAAGGAGTAACGCTTAGTCCCAGAGTTCTAATTCCAGGGCGCAACATTTAATACCAGGGTCGAAATGGAAAGGCGAAACATTTAGTCCCAGGGGCCTAAATGCAAGGGCGCAACATTCAGTCCCAGAGGTCGAAATGCAAAGCCGCAACATTTAGTTCCATAGGTCTAAATGCAAGGGCGCAAAGGTAGTCCTGGAGGTCCATTTTTGGGGGGACTAACGGTAGGGGAGCAAAGGTTGCTCCCGTCCCCGTTAGTCTCCCAGGGGACTAATAGTAGTGTCAGCGCACTTAGTACCACGAGGGACTAAGTCGCGCTAGGGAATATTCAGCTGCGTATTGCACAATGCAGCTGCGTATTGCAATACGCAGCTTCATTGCCCGCCTTTTTATCTGAGCCTTCTCTCTACACACTAATCTCTCGGCGGCTCATCTTTTTTCTTCCACAAGCCTTTTCCTCCCGTTTATACGGAACTTTTTCGTACACCCATTTATACCCCTGTGGGTCTAGAATCCTAGTTAGGTCTATTATATATTTTAGATCCATAGCTATGGGCGATCTCCGCACAATACAGTGTCTCCATCCTGCTGAGGACCCCGAATTGTTATGTTGTCCTTGATTGTGTATGTTACAGTTTCTCCGATGGTGTGAGAGAAAGGAAGCAGACCTATAGGACTCGTGAAAACAATTAATTATAAAAATTACATAAGCTAGAAGAAAGCGTTTCGAAACTTTAAATATAGAAATAAACTACAAGCCTTTGACACGAATGCCACACCTCGATAGTGAATACAAAGGGAGAAACAGTTCAGTCTCAATCAACTACGACGGTTCGCTGGGGTCCAGGGAGTTTAGTTATTCACGCGGCGACGACTTGGTTTTCCGGGGAGGAGCTTGATAGACTCCGGGACTTGGTAGTTGATTGTCTCGATTACTTGGAGCGGGGTCAAGGTTGGCTTCGGGAACTCGAAAAACTGCAGCACCGGCTTGGTGGTAAATATCTTCTTCCCCAGCATCCGAGCAAGAGTGGGTCATACGGGAATAGCCTGAACGCCAGAGCCTACCGCCTTCGCTTTTTCTCGGGAAGACCAGGGATCGAATCGGCCTTGGCACACCTCGCGAAACCTCTTCTCTTCTTTTTATATCTCAAAACAAAGACTGGGTTAAAAAATCAAATGGGACACAAAGGAAGGTTATAATATTCAATGAAGGCAAAAAAAAAAAAACTATTGACAATATTATTTACAACGTACAGCAAAAGTTTAACGTGTTTTGGGGGGCATCAATGTCTTTTCGCTCAAAATTCGCTGAAGTCCCGACTGTAGCAGCAGAAGAGGTAGCCGCGAATCTTCAGTGAAGCTTGCCTGAGGCTTGAGTGATCTCTGGGCTCACGGACGCCAGAGAGTTCCTACTGAGCCTTAAGTTACTGTCCCGCTTCTGTACAACCAGTGGTTCAGGACACCTCTGTCATCTTAAACGGCGAGCGCCCCCAGCTAGGAAGCCGATGTCATTTGCAGCCTCCCACTCAGTGTTGTCGGCTTCAGGCATGTCGGCGCCCGGACCACTTGAGAAGCGAACTCTTCGTCGGGTCTCTTGATGCCTGATTCTTGTCAACGAGGGTCCTGTCTGGCTGTCTCTAGCTCCGTCTCACTGCAACTGGTCGAACACTTGCTTGAACCGTCCGTACTTTTTCTTTCTTTCCTCCTCGTCTCTTTTTTCCTTCCGTAGTAGACTTATCATGACAAATCCCTTTCACGTTCGTCAAACGAACCAAGCAGTCAATGAATGTGTCAGTACCTGACATATAATATTGATCAGTCATGAAACAAAAAGTTTAAGTGTGACAATGGTGGCGGTTTTGATAAGACCTACGCGTAAAAGCGCTAGTGACCTTATGAATGCAAATATTGTGATTTTTAGCCCTACAGTAAGATAAGAATATTATTCTGTAAAACCAAATGATTATCTCCGCCAATTAATGATATTGTAGTATAAAACCACTCTCCACTCCTATTCAACAAGGGCCTCAGCAAAACTTAATAAAACAATAATATACGTAAACTCAACTTTTAAAGTTACGATCATAGACAGTGCATATTAAGATGGGCACACTATTTTTTTTGTTCATATCCACCATATTATTTCCAAACAACAGAACTAAAAAAAAACTGAATCAGACAATCTAGACTCACTGAATGTTCCCAGAGTACCGAATTCCATTTAGTCCGCTTACTGAAAGTCGGTGGCGGAATATATCAACCAGCCATTTTGATGATTGGCCCAAAACTAGAAAAACACGCATATAAAACGTTTCCACGTTACCGCAGATGCGGACGGCACGCACGGGTGTGAGCTCTGGGCATCTATGCCTTAGGTCCGAACGGAAGGTGCATTACTTGTTTCTAGCTTTTGTTTTAGTTTTTGTATTAAGCAGCCATTAATCTGATTCACCAAAGAAGATCGCCGGCTCGCTTGCTCGCTCCGGCTCTGTTGGTGCTGCGTTTTAAAATTTACACCTCAGACGCTAATCCTAACACTCGACTTCGATATGTTTCAAGACGACAGAGAAAGACGACATCACGAGGAGCAAGTCACGCACTGCTTGGAACGAAGGAAATAACTTTATTCAAAACAAACCAGTGTCGCCACAGACCAGCGTAGTGGATTGAAGAGCTCGCACGCGAACGAGGGCTACACTGTACGCGCTTTGCTTCGACCACACAGAGCAGTGCCATATTGGGGATGGGTTGGAGCGCTATTGGTGCGCCGCGACACGGTTCTAAAACGAAGCTTGGGAATGTGGTACTTTGGGTACATACAGTTACTCTAAGATAATCAGCAATGCTTGCTCTGTAGAATTTCTTCCCCCTCCCCGCCTTTCCTTTAGCCTTCACGGTCTTCCTTACCTCACTTTGGGGCACAGTCGACAGCTGACTGCATCCCACCGTTCGGGCAAGAAACTGGGATGCAGGAACCGAAGCAGGTCTCTAGCCTTTTATGGTGGACTTCTGAGGCCGAAACATGAGCACCAAAAACTCAAAACCGCGGGCACAAAAACATTGCTGATAGAGAAATATCCTTCAAAACGCCCATAGGGCAACGAAACAAGTAGAAGGTAGCACAATATACAATCAAAGGTTAAATACAGGGATGTGGAAGGTGTGAGAGTGCTGCATTTAAAGACCTGGAGGATGGAGCGTTGCAATCATGGCGGAGGATGAGGAGGGTTCGACGCCTCAGAAGTGGCCTCCTGTGAGGTAGATAGACATCTTACAACGTAAAGAAGCGCAAAAGGCGAGACACAAGAAACAAGTTAGGCACAGACACAGCACTGACCAAGGTAGACATTGTTGGCGGTTTCAGCAATTCAGTAAGCGTTGTATCTACACATTCTGCAAAGCCAACATTTTCGTAACTATTAGTCAAATATTGGTCGAGAATAAAATATAGCATATGCTTAATAAAGCTTTCAACTGTCCTTCGGTATACTGTCATGGGGTCCTACTATGTTCTCAAGGGTGTCGCTCTTCACCTCTTTCCCGTTTCGGTTTGTTCTTGTAGTCACCCTTTTTTTAAACGCCTTAGTACTTATTGCCCTGGTGCTTTTAACTTTTTACACCAACGCGGCCGTGCTCGAATTACGGCGCACTCACAAGGATGGTCCGCAACACGATCGCTCGACAGGGACCCTCTCGAAGACGCGGAACCGAGGCTTTCGAATATCAGCCAAAGCTAACAACGACAATGGGTCTTCGTCTTTCACGTCTTCTTACATCAAGATAAGCTGCTGCTGCGACGACATAAACCTCCGGGCAATGACAGAGGCTACTTGGGCTTCATCTTCATCGAAGCCAACAGCCCCAACCGACCACACTAGTATCCCACCGGTGACGCAATATCGTCACGTCACCGCGGCTATAAAGGGGGTCCCGCGGACTCGAGCGGCGGAGACACAATGGGAAGGACCAAAGGTACCACCACCTAATCATGTCTTATTAAAAATCGTCACTCTTACAGCGGAAACCCGGTCTTCAGCGTGTCCGTCCCCTAGCCCTTAACAGTGCATGCAGCCGTCTTTGGTTCAAACGGTCGTGGTTTGGACTGTACTGGGCTAAACTGAACTGGTTTCGTGAGTCCGCGGCGCGGTTCTCGTCGGGCTCTTTCGCTTCGTTCATTCGCTCTTTACGTCCACTTTCTTCTTACGTAAGAGGAAAGGAGTTCTCGCACCCTTCCAATGACGGGCCGCGAGAGCGGGAGAGGAGCAGTTTGAGCGGCGTGGCACAACGTACAACCGAGGCGCGGCGGCCCAGCGACGACGCCGTTTGCGCGAGACCGCCGACAAGCAAAGATGGCTGTTTGAAACCTACAGTATGCGAGACCGTAGGCGGCAATTGAGGGAAGCTGGTGTGGTTGCATCCGAAACCTTCAACACCCGGGAGAACAGACTAACTCTCTGAAGACAAGAGTACGCGGACCGTTTTGGCCAGGTTGGAATTGTCATCCTTCACTGAGTCGGAACCTCTGCGCTAAAGGCTAACACATTATACGTCGAGAATCAGCATAGCCGCAACATCGACTTCGGCGTCCTTTTTTTAACAAAATGAAATAGCCATAATCGTTCTTAAAGACATTTCCATGCGGTTAGAGCGATGCGAACACCAGAAGAGAGGCATAAGAGACCCACACGCATACCATTATTTTTCGCCACCAAACTTTATGTCTGGAAGGAAGGCAAAATCTTCCGTATGTTCGGTAGAAACACAGAACGTTGCGCAATATTCCTAAAGACCTGGGGCCGTCTACTAAAAAGAACGCGGCGCAGTCTTGACTCAGGTCTCGACTCAGGCGCCGAGCGGTCTTGGCTGAGACCAAGACAAGATCGGCGCGGTCTTATGCTAGTCCCGATCGGCGCGGTCTTATCCTAGAACTAGTCCTAGTCCTGCAAGGGGAACCCAGACGCCCTCAGGCGTTCAAGCTGAGACCCACAACTATCTTGACCGCATGGTAACAAGACTTATACAGGGTCGATCCTAAAATGGAGATGACTATTCCTCTTTTTACGATCTTTGAGTGGGAGGACATGTACGGGAGAATGCCTTTCTTTGATCGGAAAAGAAAAGGACCACCAGAAGTGATTGGACCGGGCGGATAATGAAAGATCGATAATTGCAAGGTGCCATCCTTGGGTTGTTGGAAAGTGAACTTGAGGCCTAAGCCACACCTAACGAAGGTTTTCAACACCTGGTTTACATTGTCACTTTCTACATCTTTCTCATGAACAATAAAACAAATATCGACATATCTAAAACTTCCCGTACCGGAAGAGGGCTAAGTGCGATCTGAATAGCATGATCTACCCTTGAGAGAAAAATTTCACTAAGAATGGGTGCAACACAAGGTCCTATACAAATGCCGGATTTTTGCAAATACAGGGCAGGGCATCTTTTCGTCCAGTGAACATTGATTTTAGATAGAACAATAAAAGCTCTAGAAAGCTTTCCAAGGGTATGCTGGTAGCGTTTCAGAAGGGGAGCTCACCGCTAACCTCAATACGTGACTGAACCAAGGCTAGCAAGGAATGATGCGGAAGGGAATAAAAAAGGTTTTCAACATCCGCTCTAAAAACACCATGATTGCTGTACCTCTCAGAACTCAACGATTCAACCACTGCCTCAGAGTGGCGGACAAGAAAAGGATCGGTGAGGTTTAAACCAGACAGGTGCCTTTGAAGGTAGGCTGCCACTTGGCGCTGCCAGGTCCCTCGCTCAGTAACGGTGGCACGAAACGGGCAGGCGTCCTTATAGGGTTTTGGCATCGAAGAACATATGAAGGTGTAACCCTTATGCTTCATTTATGTTGCCAGCCAGTTGCGTCAGTGTAATATGTTGTTACAGAGGTCCATTTCCTAACGCTTTGCCTCCTTTCAATTAACAGGCTCCAATCGAATGTTCTTGATCACAACTGCATTGGCTCTGTCCTAGTATATATCTTCTGGCATAAGAACAAATGAACCTTCCTTGTCAGCTTCTAAAATACGTAGCTGACTGTCCACTGCAAACTTGACCAGTGGGCGGAGATCATAGGACAGTACGACTAGTGGGTAGGTTGTAAAGAGCATCCACACATTCCGATACACAGCGTGGTTTGAAGTCTTCATCCACCTTGTTCGAGACACTTCGAGCTAGCGTCAGGAGCTCAGGAGGTTGAAGTTTTGGCTGCAGGCAGAACTTAGGACCAAGGCTTAAAACATTCCCTAATGATGGTGGTAGTTGTACACCCCCAACGTGGGGAAACCACACGCCAAGGGAAGAGCCGTCTTCCTTTTCGGTAACCTCCACCTGATCTGCTCCCATAAAAACTCAGCTACATCTGTCACGGACTTATTATGTTCGAAGAAAGAAAATCGTCGTCTCCGTGGAACATCCCTTTGCGCGGCACATAGCGTCCACAGGCAATCCCTGAAGAATTGAGCCTGTCGGTAGCATTCCGACCAGAGGATTTTGCAAATCCTCTTCGAGTGACTACACGAGGGAGGCAAAATTCCCACCAGGCCAACCAATTATTGTGGGCACGTGCAATGTTTGATGTGCCATGAAGCCACACTTGCACTAGTGATGCTCTGGGCTGCTAGGTTGACTAGAACACCAGGGTCAATGAAGGGAAAGGTTTAAGACGTCAAATGAAGAACTCGTTGCACAAGGAATCAACTGTAGTAACGTAGAGAGTTGATCTAGCTGGTACTGAGTAGACATACCTAAAACAGCGCGCAAGCACAGGTGGAAGAAAATAGAACACCGGAAAGAGCGCTGACTCCCAACTTAATTATTGGGAAAGAAAGAGAAAGAGGAGAAGCTTCAGACATGAAGCCCACGCGCACCCATAAGGTAAAACGAAGAGATAAGAAAAACAGATACATTACTAAGTTGCTGTAGAAAAGGAGAAACCAAAGACATTATAAGGTCACGACGAAAAAAGAGTGAGAACAAAGAGAAAAGAAAAATTACACAAGAAAAACAGTAGAAAACAACAAACACATTTGCATAAAGTGACCAGGCTGCAGGCCAAAATCACTTGTAGGCGCCGGCTGGGAAGTCTACCTTCTTGTCACTCAAAGATAGTGAAGGATGACTCACAGACCGCTGGCCTGATTTTTGGATGCGATAGGCTGCTAAATTTCTCTAGTTTGCCAATTTCGATATCGTCCTAATATTGTTGTGTCCGAAAAAGTTGGTGAGCACTGACAGGTGATTCGGTGTAAGGGCAGGAGGCCTCCAACGGTGGCGTGAAGTTGTGTTGTGCATCACACAGCACGCTAGACCGATGCTGCAGCAGCGCTCCAACATCCTTTTGAGCTCGGCGAGCACAGGGGAAGCGGCGCTTGAGCCGGCCGATTGTCCGGCGGTTAAAAAATTTAATTAGTCTGTTGGTACGTTTCATGTAGACCGAGGCAAGCTTAACTGTCACCCTTCCCCTCTACCTCGACTGACGAAACATATTTAGGTAATGGCACTCGCCTCTCTCGCCGGAGAAAAGGTGCGGACAAATGTTGTTCGAGCTAGCCTCGAAAGAGAACTGATTCGTTTCACGCCGACGTAGAGGGCGCTCCGACCAAGAGGCCCACAGTGAAGTACAAGGAGAGGCAGGAGAAGCGCATGTTCGCGAACGGTGGGGTTATGCCGCAAAGGGAAGCAGACATCTGAGGAAGGAACTCTTTATTATGATATAACACGGAAGAAGCGGATTGATGGCCTCTTGATTCGCACGCCATCTATCCGCGTTCAAGAGAAGCGCCAAGAGCGCCGAACATAATCTGGACGATTCGTCAAATGGAGTGGCATAACCTAAATGTGTATCCTGCATCGTGTCCCGTACGCAGAGTGTGGAAAGAGGGTGTCACAGAAATCAAAAGTCAGTTTAGGCTTGCAACATGTAGAGCAACTCATATCTTCAAACAAGATGTGCACCACTCGTGACATCGAGCGTACAATACGGGCTGTGGGTAACAAGAATGTCATCCACGAGCAGTCATTGGGAAAGAGCTGCCATTGTCGTTTGTATCAAGTTCCGCACTCATTTTGCATCCCTTTACTGACACTATGTCCTTGTATACTCGGGATGACTTTTCTTTGGAAATGAAAAGAAATCTAGGAGGGCGGAGCTAATGGCTCTGTGTTCTTGTGCCAAGTAGTTCTGGTCTTTTTTGGTTTTGCTTTCAGTATAGGTATTGGCTCGACAGACATGAGCTTCATTCGATTTGCCTGCACCACTTGCACCAATGCAGAAAAGTGTAGGGCAGTGTGCTTCCGGCATCTGTATTGATACACTTCCGGGAGTACACCGCCCTACACTTTTCTGCACCGGTGCAGAAACAAAAGAGGGGAGGGGGGTGTAAGTCGAACGAATTTTACGGAAATATTTTATTTCAAACCTTATTATTAACAATGAGTGCTGATTGTGTTGGGCTTTTTTAGAACGCACTGCATGTCTTACGGGTGTGTTTGTTGATTCAATGCGTTACTGCTTTGTAAAATACTGTTTCTTTTGTGTGATAATTTTTCATTTATGTTATGAATTTGTAAACTTTCATTGTACAATTACTTTGGTGCTTGCTTTGGCGACTGCTTGTTTCGGGTTGCTAGGGGCCAGTCAAGCTGTTTTTACAGCTTTTTCCTCTAGTCACCTTTCAACTTTTTGTTGGAAAAATAAAGGAATTATTATTAATTATTATTATTACCATTTAGTTATGAATTTGCTGCAGCTCATCCCTATGTATGAGAATCGCTGTTGTGGGTACTGCACCGCGGTCGCCGAGCATGCAGCTATTTCCGCGTATATTTCGCTACGTTTCACCAGTTTCTAAACACAAGCCAGCGCTTTGACTGTAGCACCCGGGCCGACTTAGAAGAAAAATTACACCCGATTTCATCTTGTCAAATTCTACCTGAATTAAAACCGACGCAGAAATGGAGCGTGGATTCAGGTTATGTCGCGAAGTTTATCAGCGGTGCAGTTTTGAGGTCATCACAACGTTAACTGTTTTGGTGCTGAAACATCACAGCGCGGGCGAGATATACCGAAAGAGGAGCTCGCACAAGCTACGGCTCGAAGTCAAATTCCTTTTGAATTGCGTTCAATTACTCTTGGCCCTAGCGGGAGTGGGCGGTGCACCACAGCTCAGATAATGAATGTAGCAAGCTCGTGCCGCACAAGCCAGGGATCCTGGGCTCAAAGGTCGTGGCTCAATCCCCACCCATGCCCATTGCACACGAGAAAGACGCCATGTTTGTTCTGCAGGAGAATTGGAAAATCTGCAGCGAATGTAAACCCAGAAAACGCGAAGGAAATTGAAAAATAAATGCTATATGCTTGACCCATCTTGACTAGTATTATAGGAACGTTGTGATAGCATGCTAAAAGAACAATATTAACTTTTTAAGTGGTGAAGCTATACCTAGCAAATTATTTTTGTTGAAGTATCTGTAGCTGCGCAGTGAGACGGCGTGCTTTGGCTTTGTAGCCTTGGATGCATTGTCACAAGCCTCATTACAGTCACTGAGAGCGTAAGAGACGCCGGGTGTATCTTGATATGTTCACGTTTATAGCTTCGTGATTCATTGTTACTGGCAGAAGTGCAACTCTCATTGGCTGAGGCTCAATAATATGACGCTAAGAACGTACCGCACACTGCGTTTTGAAGCTGTCGGTGGCACAGACCTATAACTGTAAGTAAACGGCATAATATCAAAATTTACTCATAAGGAAATACATTTTAATGAAGTCCCATCTGCCTTCGTTTTAATGGCAATGCGCACACGCCAATACATTTTGTTGTTACTTTCATTACCTTATCTTAGACTTCATGGCACTACACAGAGAGTCGAGAACGCTGGATAAAGTACATACTATCTCGGACAATCTGAGCTAAAACCCTACTTCAGGCTTCTTTGGCGTACCTGCCAGGTTTTGAGAAAGCTCTGGTCCGAACTAGGAATGGAATGCAAGGTTTAGGTCCCATACTTTGGCCTACATAACAAACTGAGACAACAGAGCCAATGGGGACCACGGACAAAACGACACCGTGTCGGGTGTCTCGGCTTATTGTCCAGGGGTAGGGTGGGGCGGTGGGGGGGGGGTACAACAACACACAAGTTTATTGTAATAGCTGAGGTGACTTAAGTACAGTTGTCTCCACTTATTGTCATGCTCGATGTAATTGCACTAAGCAGCCCTTTTGCCACGTCTCGTGATACTACTGCAGTTTGCCGTTGGGTGCAGTCTGGCGACAATCAAATGTTATCAACAACCTGGCATACGGCTATCTTAAGATACATTGTACACACATAAATGTCAAGATTTGTTTACAGTCTAGCTATATAACGCGAAGTATGCCCTTTGCGCTTCAGAAAAGGGTAGCAAGAGACATCGCATAGGCAGACTCTTTCTGAGAGCAGCTAGCTGTAAGGCCCACCTTTCGACGACGAACCGAGTTTGTGGGTTGGTTTGGTTGTACGCACGCTCGGTCGGCGTGGTGGGCGATCGGAGAGGCGCCATCAGCCACGGCATGCACAGGTAGCCAATGTCGCCGACGAGGAGACCGCCGTATCCGTCGCAAATGTTTCCTTGACACTGCTCTGCGACAGTACGTACGAGTCGTGGACGCTTCCGGGAGACTTGGAAACCATGTTCAATATCCTCGAACGCGCGTCAACCATCAGCCGCACGTTGATGGAGTGGTAGAAGTGTCGGTTCACGATCACTTCCTTGTGCAATAGTGACTCTTGGATTCGAACGTTTTCTATGACGCCGCGTCATGGGAGCCATAGATGGCTCCCATGGTTTGGAGTGTTCCACAGTTTGGAGTGTTCTGACGTAGTCGTACTGTTCCGCATGAACCTTGTCACGAGAGATGATCAATACATATTAGTCGCTACCAGTTTGAAGAACGTGTTTCTTTCCGAATAGTCCTAAAGTATCCACCAGCTATTCCCACTAACATTTTAAATGCTTTTTTGTTTGTGATAAGAAAACACGCCACAAGGCGAGTTACTTTCCAATACCATGCCCACCCGCTTAAGTGGGAATGAAGAGCGTCGTAGTAACCAGGCAACGCGTTGAGCACCTATATCAAGGACAAAATGATGGTGTTGCATGTTCTTAAGATAAATGCTTTCTCTGACGAAAACATAATGAACAAGTCTTAATTGCCCCAAAATTTAAATTACTTCGCAGCTGGCCCGCTGGCCGAAGAGAAACGTTAGTGATTTGACTTTTTTCTTATCCTTTGAAGTACGACGCTTGCTTGGCGAGAGCTAGGGCAACTCGTCGCACGCACCGTGATGCTGTGGACTCGTGGGAGCACAGGGAATTCAAGCTGTGATGATAATGATAATGATATAATAGTAATATTAATGATACTATTTATTTGCACTCACGTAGAAATGCTGGTGACAGCAGAAAGCCCGAAGGCCTATGCCTGAGGCCTGCAGCACCGAAATATAAAAACTGCCGGCACCGAAGACTTTTAGCGCTAGTAACACTTGAATCACGAGGGGTTTGCATTGTTGCATCTCTTTAGAAGTCGCTGGCCAAGACGTCGGTGATGTACATGATGCCGTCGCGGCCAAACCGAAACCGACTTTGGAGACCTTTCTCGTCAAGTATGTTGAAGGGGTGAAATCGGTCCTGGAAAACGCAATCCCGCGACATCATCCATGCGGCAAAAATCGCTTGGATCCTGTGTTTCGTGGCACGTCCGACGTCTTGTTTGGTTTGAAACCGCCAGTGAACCTTCCCGTGGCTACCTTATGGTCTGAGAGTCGAGCCGAGTCAGATCCTTGGTTTTCGTCTCAAAGCAAGTCTCAGGTTCATTTCGAGCAAGTGGCTTACCGCTGAGCCCGCCGCTCCGCTGAGCTTGTCTCAGTATGTGTTGCAGTTTGGGTCTCGAACCGTTGTTCTTTAGTGAGTCTGCTACGAAATTGTCTCACGTTTTGAGACATAAGCTGAGACAGAACCTTTGTTTCGATCTGAATGTCGTCTCATTTTCGTTTCGAGCAAGTTGCTTGGTCTCGCTGAGACCGCCGCGCGGCATAGTCTGTCTCAATTTGGGTCTCCAACTATTCTAGCAAGCGGCCCCTTGTATCTTGCTGACTCCTTGTATTTATGAAAAACCGATATATTGTATTTGTTAACTGTCACATAACGTATTTAACAAATGACAGAGAAGAAAACAAATGACACATAAAAGAAAATGAAAAAAAAAACTGCGTCAAAACGTCATTTTAACATTTAAACAGTTTTGTAATGGCAACAAAACATCCCATTTGCAGTGAGCTAAGTCTCGTAAAACGTTTCGTGCATACATCGTGGTATGTACTCCTCATTGACATTGTGAATTTTGACGATCTGGCTCGTGACGTTCTGCCATGCATCCATCACTTTTCCAACTGGATTGCACCAGTGCAAACGGTTAATGACCTTTTTGAATCAATTGTTTTATTTAATAGATTCGAGGGCACTTGCTTGTCTCTCTTAGTTGTATTTTGATTCCTGTATGAATGTATAACTTAAATAAATAGATACACAACACAACTTAAGCTTTGATATTGCTAAGTAAAGGAATACAAATTTAAAAGAGTGAATAATCTACGTATGTCCACTCATCAAGCCAGCGCCGCAACCTTGGTGGAGACCACGGTGGAAGAAACATTTAGGTGATGACTCTCTGTCTGACACGGTGGCCACATTATGTTCGGCGCACCAAGCGCTTCACTGGGACGGGGATAGATGGCACATAAGTATGGAATGCCTCCCGAACCGACCGCTTCAGTTGTTTCTTCCAGTAATGGTCCCACATTCCCTCGCTCACCGCTTCTTGTTGTACCCACCGTGGAAGAAACACATTTAGGTGACGACTCTCTGTCCGACGCGGCGGCCACGTTATATTCGTGGCGCGCTGCACTCACACGGGGATAGATGGCGCCCAAGTATGGGGTCCCTCCCAAACCGACCGCTCTGGTTGTTTCTCCCAGCGGTGGTCCCGCATTCCCTCGTCCACCGCTTCTTGTTGTATCTCACTGCCGCCACGCCGCCACGAAGTCGCCGGAGTCCGTAATTTGTGTTCTCTTCCTTCTTCTTCTTCTTTTTCGCGTTAAGGCTCACCTTCGTGCATGGTGGTGGCACCTGTGATCGACACAATTTATAATTTCTAAGTGAGATCATATAAAAAAAATTAAAAATGTGTGTCTCTCAATCTGCACTGCCAAATGGAATAACAGGTTTAAACCAATCAAAAATAAACAAACAGGGTCCAATGACCAAAAAGGAAATTTGTTATTAAAGCCAATTATAAAGAAAAACATTCATTCGGGCATGTAATATTGCCACGCGCGTCAGCGAGCAAGTGCGTGGGTGGCCGAGTGGTTCCCGCGCTTGACTTCCGTGCGGAGGCCCAGGGTTCGATTCCTGGGAGTTCCGAGGATTTTATTTATGCTTTCAGTTTATGTTCTGGTGAATTCGAGAACATTGTTGTTTATTCTAGGCCCGAATGTTCTACGCGTCGAACCTTCCACGCCGATTATTCCAGAAGCCCACGCGTGTACATAAGGGGCTCCGCGTGGCGAGCCGCAGTCAGTTTTCGCCCCAGCGTTCGATCTTGCTGCTTCGCCGCCTTCGACGCCCGCGACGCTCTCTTGTTATCTTTCTTTTCCCTTTTTATTTTTGGGCACAAGTTCGCCCCATTAAACGTTCAGTTTACTCAGTCATACGCCGCCGCATCACTTGTCATTCGTGACAATATAAATTATTTAAATTGTCGCTTTTTTAAAGTTTATTGCTTAAAATATTGATTTTCTGTCCTTCTTGGTCTGTGTCCTTTGGTAATCTTGGAAGAGGACGACCAGGATGATCCATATTTTTTCTTTAAAGTGTCCTGTTTAGGAGAAAATTATATGAAGTTGGAAATTACTAATCCTTATATTTATATACTATTTTAGGGAGTTTAATATTAATATGTGAAATATGTATTTACGTTATTTTATAGCTCATTAAAATTAGAAAGGCCGAGCACCGCAATACCCACTGAGATATGTATGAATTCCATGTGTATTTTAGCTCTTCCTATTTTCTATTTATCATAGTTTATTATGTTTAAGTTTTATTTATTTTTTGCAACTAGGGTTGATGTATTGCTTTATTATATAAAAAACACCTCATATTTCAACTTAGATTTAGAATCTGCGAGCCTGGGCAATCTCAGCTAGTGTATGCATACGTACTGATTTCGTGATCTGATTTTTCATGAAAGTTTCAAATTTTAACCAATCGAAATATGTAAGGTCTAGAAAGGCAGTTGTATTGGTGTTAAAGAAAATAGGGTAGAGCAATGTTACCAATTGCCAGTTTATTTGTGTTTTATAAAGATAGTTTAAAGCTTCTTAAGAGGTGCTATCATGATGGTGTTTTCCTTGTTCACTGTTATGAATCGCAATAGGTCAGTCCGCCTCCCCCCTCGCCGAACACAACAATGCCGACGCAACAAAGTTCAGCTCAACAATACAGAGCTCCAAAATGCTAAAGAATAATTTTGTATGTATTTATTTAAATTATATTACATAGCAAACTATGTTTTTTTCCCTAAGAAACTAAATGTTTATTTGCTTCCCCCTCCCTTCCACCCTCTCTATTGTGCTCCCCTTTATTGTTTACTTCACCTAGATTTCCATCTTGAACTATTACTTTTTGTATCTTACTTAATCTATTTTTACTGTGTTTGTTCAAATATATTTTGCGTTTTGAATTAGAGAAGTAATATTTATAGACTTTATTGGCTATTTCCTTTATTCTGAGATAGCTATCGGCTTCCGGGCTCCAATCTTCTTATTTTTTATCTTGGTGCTTGCCCAATTTAAATTAAGCTTCCAATAAAAAAAAGACTTTCTTAACTTTTTTGTTTGCCTTGTCTAATATCTAATCAAAAGCCCAGGGATACAGAACTGGTCCGCTCCCTCCTAGGTGTTGTTTTGGGTCTTCTGTGGCATGCTTTTGTGGGGAATAATAGGAAACCTAAGGCCCCGGAACTGGACCCTGCCTTCCTGTCAGAAATTTAAGGTCTTCCAGATGTGCACGCTATAAGCCCAATTTTTATTGCAGTTTTGTGGGTTATGTCGTCCAAGTCAAATTGAGATGATATTTTGGTATGTATTTTGTTTTTTAGATGCGGAGCATCTCTTGCTCAGGTCTATGTCCCGCGGCCTGTAGTCCGCACCCACACTACGCACACGCAACTCCTCCTCCTCTCTCTCCAACAGCTGCGCGTTACTCTCTCCATCTCTCTCTCTACCAGCTGCGTGCACTGCGCGTGTGTTCGCTTTACTCACACTGCGCGCGCACGCGCAACTCTCCTCCTCTAATCTCCTCTCCTTCAAGTGTGAAAAAAATAAACGGCGAGCGGCGAGCGTTCCAGTTTCTCTGCCGCGAGCCGCGACGAAGGCTCGCGTAGGGGGTAACGCTAGGGCAGTCGGTGGCGCCATCTCTCGACGTCAGCACGCAACTGACTCTTTCCTCGGAACCAACACGATGCTCCGCATCACCCCATGGTTCCCCTCGGGAAGATGGTGGAATTTGTTTACATAGTAGATTTATGATTTGTTCATGGGCACCTTATGATAGATATAGTAATCCTTTTATGCATGTGTTGAAAACGTACTCATTGTGAATGACTGCATGGGTTTATTTTTTTCATGATATGTTGTTATTAAATAAAAGAACCTACCATTGTTGATGACTGCATGGGTGTTGACAACGCACCCATTGTTAATGACCGCATGGTTTTCTTTTTTCATGATATGTTGTCATTAAATGAAAGAACTTACCATTTTGATGACTGCATGGGTTCCTTTTTATTTCATGATTTGTTTTTATTAAATAAGAGAAAGTTATGTTATATCTTAAGTATGAATGATAAGAACCCATCTGCCAAATATGCCGACCCAATTTATTTTGAACCAGACACATATGTTTATTTCACCTTTATGTTTCCCTCTCTTGTTCAATATTGCCATTGATAAATTGAACCATTTCTTGAAGATAAGTATCAACTTTACCCTTAGATTGAATTACCTTATGTTTTCCTAAATTACTTTCGATACTATACCGAGTCTATTTCGATAGCAATTGGTGTTTGGACAAGTTGTGAGGTAATGATCTATTGATTGACATAAAATGTTACAAAAACATTAAATATGTTTTTTTTATTTTAAATGTTTGAAAATAAAAAGGAAATTTTGTATATCCAGTCAAAAGTTGAGTAAGTAAGTGGAAGGAAAAAAGGAAGGTATTCTTAAAATTGATGGTATCTATTTATATATTTCTTGATTTTGTCCATCCATGGACCAAATTACATTCCAAATATCTTTTGCTTTTCTTATGAGCTCTTTCTTAACGTATGCCTTAGATTTTCCTATTGGCATGTATGCCCCTGGCGACGGGCGTCTGAAGTAAACTGATCCGCCAATTCATTTCCCAGTTTTCCAGTATATCCCTTTACAAAGTAAAGGTTGACTTTGCATTTTTTATTGAAATGATTGATGTCTTGTTTCAATTTAAATATTAATGGATCTAAGTTTATTGTATTAGACAGTGCTTGAAAGGCTGACAGGCTATCTGTAAAGACATCACAATCTCGCTGCTCTTCTGTTGCTAAAAAATACTTAATACCCCTAACGAGTGTGACGACCTCTGCATCGAATATGGTGGCATGTTTGGGCATACATTATTTTCCAATTTTAATAATGCTACTATTTTGTTTCATTAGTACAAAGGCCGCTCCGACCAAACCGAGGCATACTGACCCATCAGTAAATAAACTTATGGCACTATTTGATGTCCTGAATGTTTCAGGATCATATTTACTATATGGTATGCAATTTTAGTACATGAATGAGTATTCCATATACTTATTGGGTAACTTATTTCAGTTGGTAAAACTGCCCAATCGTAAATTTGAGCAGGAATCTTTTCTTGAAATAGTTGAAACATAAAAAACTCAATATTTAATGTAATATTTATTGATAGAACGTTATATAGTACTGGTAAGCTAAGGTTAGGAGCTGTATGATATGCATTACATAGTTATAAGAGTGGCACTCGCTGAACGGAAATCACACGCCCCAACAAAGTTACGTTCAGGTTTCCACCACACTGGTGCTCCATATACTATGTATCTCTCAACCGATTGCAAGTATATTTTCCGAAATGGAGCATGGTCTATTCCCCATTTAGTAGCTGAAAATCATGCAAGGTTTGTAGTATGTTGTAATACCTTTGTTTTAAGACTGTCTACGTGAGGTAGAAAGGAGAGATGTGAATCAAAAGTGATAGCTAAAAGTTTAAGTTCTGTTCTCGCCTTTAATATATGCTTATTAAATTTAACGATTGGGTGCCGTTTCAGGTATATTGTACCAGTTGCTAGTATCATACAAAAACATTTATCATAATTAAATTTGAGTTTTCTTTTTGTGCCCAATCATGCATTAAATTAAGTGTAGTTTCTTCACGTCTCTCAATATCTCTCCAGGAAATGCCTTCAACTACCAGAATCATATCATCTGCAGATGCCTGAATATGTACACATGTAGAGAAGTTTATATTAGAAGATCATTAATAAAAATCGTAATGTAATTTATTTTTTTAATTCCTTGGTTATCTCATGTGATGTAGGTTATGTATCTTTCTTTGAAAAAGGAAAAGAGAAGGTTATATAAGTTACGTGGACATTGATGCTTTTGCAGAAAATTCAAAACAAAAGGGTAGCAAAGCGCATCAAAACCACCTGAAAAGTCTAAAGATATTGCAAGTGAAACCTTAGCATTTTGTTTTACATTTTGGAGATGCTGCACTAAGTTATGTAATGGTAATGTTGATGATTGATTATGTGTAAATCCAAATTGATTTGGGTGTATCAATTTGGATTTTGTTAGGAAATAATATAATCTTGTGTAAAGAAGTCTTTCGAAAACCTTTCCTAAAAGCGAGTTGAGACCTATGGGATATGGGCCTTAAGAACTACTATCGTTTGTTGGACGGTTTGATTTATTTAGCAGTATAACTTTACCTATTTTTTCCGTATTTTAGGGAAATACCCTGCTTGGAGACATGAGTTGAACATTACATTTATAAATGAATAGTGATATGTCCAGAGTTGCTTAATAATTGGTACTGTTAGTTCATCTATATCCGGAGATGTTTTTATGCGCAATGTTGTTTTTATTGTTTCTATTTCTTGATATGTAAATTGTGGATCGGGGGGCCTAGATTTGGATTTATTATACTATGTTTTAAGTAAGTTAATAATGGCGAATCTGTTAATACATCATCTGGTGGATATAATGTGTCTAAAATATATTTCACAGATTTCATATATGAGCTAGTTAGTGATTTATCTGTTTTACATATTGAAGAAATTATTATGGGTGTTTTAATTTTATTAAAAGCAATTTTATACAGAATACCAAAAAGTGATGTTTTTGTAGCATGAAAACAAAAATTGGGCCAAGAAGTTATTTTTGCTGTTATAATCATTTCTTTACACTTTGTTTCTAAAATCTAGATATTGTCTTTTGTATAATGGTCTCATCTCCGAATTGTAACGTTTTTGGTACCTTCTGCGATGTGCATTATTTCTTAATCTAGTATTGTGTAATTCCTCGGACCACCATGGAGTTGCAAGACCATATATTTTAACATTTCTTTGCAACCTTTAACCCATCTCTGGAATCGACAATAAAAGTAATTTAAGGTGCTGTCTATTTCCTCAGCTGTATGAAGCAGAAATGCAAGGGTACTTAACCTTACATCTTTTTAATGATATCAAAAAGTTTAGAAATACCATGTTTTGTTAGTTTTCTGATTTTATATTAAGTTGTATTCAGAAATTCGAAAGAAATGTATTTATGATCTCTCATTGTTTCTTTATCCTGGATCTCCCAGTGTGTGACCTTTGGGACCAGTTCCCCAGATGCCACGGAAAGGTCGATCCAACTCCAACCCTTTGCAGTCTGAAAGGTAGCTTCTGAGTCCTTTTCGTTAAGAATGAATAAGTTATGCACAAAAAGGACTTCACATAATTGCTCACATCTGTCGTCATTTATGTTACCACCCCATATTACATTTTTAGCATTAAAATCTCCTGTTTTGATTAAGTATTTACCTTGTTGACTTCTCAAAATACAACCCAACTCTATCAGTGTTCTATCAAATTCTAAAAGGGGGTATGTACACATTGATAATTATAATTATCACATTATGGTATGAGCACTGTATTGCAACTATATTTTGTTTAACTAGCAAAGGAAATATTGTACAGTTTTTGTCTCGGCTGACCATTGCACATTTCAGAGCGGTTAAGGCTATTGCTGCGTATTTTATTGGTATACCCTGTAAGCTTTTCCTTCAATACACATGGCTCTTGAATGCATAGGAAACTTGGGGTTATATCATCATATACCTACTCAAGTTGGTTAGAGGAAGCCTTTGATTTGCCTAGGTTGATTTGTAGTACTTCTAGTCTGTGAGTCATAATGTCCCATGACCACCAATTATGCGCGCCCGTCACAGCCCATGATTCTGAAAATCAGTGCTAAAGTTATAATAAAAACTACACGCATATTTACATCTATATATATACTGTATATGCTCCCATCAGAAGGAAAAGGCAATCTATTTAGGGTAGTCGGTCTTACTCTTGAGGCGTGCCACAAGTAGCACCAGCGTGCCACAATCCCCATGGCCGAATGCGTGATGCGCATCGGCCCGGCGGGCTGCGCACGCCCGGCACCCCATTGCCCCTCCCTCCCTGATGTTGCACTGTGTAGAAAGGTGAGTCCCTGCACAGAGTGAACAAAACTCACTCTCGGACCCACAGTATGCCTTTCAATGGCCATACTGCGAGCATTTCTGGCATCTAGGAATGTAGAAATTCTCATGAATTGCGCACAAGGTAAAACCCAAGTTCAATTAATCTTTACCTTCTAGTTTTTTGTAACCCTCACTCGTGACATCAAAGATGTGTGTGCTGTTATCAGATTTCTCTGTGAATGTTATTTTCAAGTGAAACGTATTGGCCTCAATTTGAACATCCGGGTCTGGGCCCGGAGCGTCGTCAAAAACTCGGCAGGTAGAATGTCAGAATCTACTCCCGACACCCTAAACTGTGGTTCGCACACTGTCCGTTTGCGAAGCACGAAGGCATCCTTGGTGTTCGCATGTTCGTTTGTTGCGTCGGTGAGACGCTGGAGTGTTGTAAGAGATTGTGACTTTAAGCAAACCCCATTGCAAATCGCCTTCATAACAACGTCCCGAAGGCCCACCCTTTGAGGCTCAAAATATTTTTTGAGCATCACTTGGATGTCATTCGAGGAAGTAGGGGTAGGCTCTCTCATGTAGATGAAACGCGCGTGTCCCGAGCGGCCGGCTGCCACCGCCGCCGCACCTCCCCCTGCCCGACCAGCCGCAACGGCCGCATCTGCGACATGGCGGCCTCGTGCCACCTCCGCGAAGTTGGGGACCCTCTTCCTCTTCTACAATCTTCCTTTCAACGTAGCGTTCACGATCT
Source organism: Ixodes ricinus (assembly GCA_037355805.1). Taxonomy (NCBI): domain Eukaryota; kingdom Metazoa; phylum Arthropoda; class Arachnida; order Ixodida; family Ixodidae; genus Ixodes; species Ixodes ricinus. The sequence goes on from JAZHYW010000133.1 coordinate 56,981, forward strand.
CCTGCCTAGGGGCAATATTAACAGTCTTTGTAAAATATTGAAGAATCTTAGCTCCAGTGTCCTTGCTGATTTTCATTTTGTCATCATTAACTAATGCTATGAGTTTGGATTGAATTTCACACACATTGTCACAGAATAGCATCTCACTGGTATGCCTCACTGGCCCGACCCTTCCTTCTCCCCCTTCCGGAGGTTCCGTCATATTGGATCACCACCCTCGCGGGTTAACGAACTGTTTAAATGTTTAACCAGCCGGTGTGTTTATTTACATTGAGCTAGAAGTTGAGAAGTATACGCAGATCTCATTAGGCGTTCTGCGTACCGAATTACAAGAACAAACTATAACCTTGCTGGTGTGCCAACAAAGCCATAACACTGTAACGACCTTATTTTTGTTTTATTCTCAACAGTTAGATTCTCTCGGCACGCGCTATCTCTCTTCGAAGGTAAGAACTACAGGGTCAATGTTGTGCAATTATGACTTCGAATATAAAAAAGGAATCGCTAATTTACAAAAATACAGCCCACAGTCTTGTAAATGGGGCCAGCTGAACATAAAAAACACACAGAGAAAAAATATAACATTCGCACCGCTGGACTAGCAACATTTAATGATGCCTCTTTTCCCTTTTCTTCTAATCCTTGATTTCGGTTTTCTTTTTCTTTACACTAACTAAGATTTCTGAATTTTGTACACTTGATTTATGTTTTCTATTTCTTTACGCTCAATTCGGAATTTCTTTCCTTTAACGCTTTTTCTTCTCATTTAACGCAGTGACCTTTCTGCTGTCGGAATGTTCTCATCCCTTTTCTTCTTTCTTCTTTAAGCGATCTTCCTCTTCTCTACCTTTCCCTGGAACTCATAACATTCCGCAAGAAAATCTTCTCTGAGTTGAGTATTTTCTTTTCCTTTAACGCAATGACCTTACTGCTGTCGGAATGTTCTCATCCCTTTTCTTCTGTCTTCTTTAAGCGATCTTCCTCTTCCTCTACCTTTGCCTGAAACTCATATCACTCCGCAGGAAAATCTTAGAGCTCTGAGTTGTGTAGTGCAACGGAAGGGGCACTAACACAGTCCTCGCCTTTTTCTTCGATGGCTAGGGCTTCTAGTAGTTCACGGGCGAGTTGATTTTTATGTCGCCCCACGATGTTTACGTTGCACAACGTTGCCTCGCCTTTGCATTCGCGACAATGGGCTGCAAGGTGTCCTGCTGCTGTCAAGTTTCGTAGAGATGTGGCATGTTCCCTGGTTCTATCATTAATACAGCGCCCTGTCTGCCCAATATAACACCTTCCCCACGTTAACGGGATGTTATAAGTTCTTTTTGACATTGGGCGTACCTTGTTTTGTGTGCGATGCTACATGCCTCTTGGTGCTTACGTTGGTTTTCGTTTACCCTGCCGCACATTGAATAGCCCTTGTTTGGCGCGGAGCTTATCATTTGGACCCCTTGCCAGCCTGCAATCTTTTTTAGCCGGTGAGTGATGCCATGGAAATATGGTGCTACCACAATGAGATTTTCAGTCTTTTTCTTTGTTGTTCGCTCGATGCCTTCCTGTCCGCGCTTCAACTTCTGGGAGATCTTTACACATATTGATACCAGTAGTGTTTCCGGATACCCAGCATCAAGTAGCCTGGATATCTGAGTGTCAAAACTCTTCTGGATCTGGTGTTCGCATGACTTCTTTAAGGCAGATGTTAGTGCCGTGGTGGCGACCCCACGTTTCACGTTCTTTGAGTGTCCGGATTCGAATGGAAGAAACCCTTTGCAGGACCGAGCTTGGTATCACCAGCAGACGTGTCCATCTTTAAATTCTAAGGCAAGATCGAGGAATCTGATAGATTTGTTTACGGGTAGTTCATGAGTGAACTCAAGTCCTGAGCAGCTCTGTTCAAAGCACCTCATGGCATACTCGCGGCAACCGTTGTCTTGTTCTTCTACCTCCGTGTTACAAAGTATTAAAAAATCATCAGTGTATCGGAGGATGACTTCACTCTTGGGATCTTTCATGCTTTGTTGGATGGCAAGTCCGCATGTTGCAAGAAACACATCGCTGAAGGGCCTCGAGTGGCTCCTTACCTCATCGATGTGTTTCTCGCAACACTCGGACTTGCCATCCAACGAAAGCGCCCTTCAAAGTCCACTTTGAAGGACGCTGTATAATTGTTCACGGTGACATCAATGTACTTAGCCCTCTCTCCGGCGTCGACTACAGAAAGCTACAGAGTGCCTACTTTGGCTTGCTTTTTCATGCGGGAGAGACAGACCTCTGCGAAGGGCCCTTGCTTACGGCAAAAGTTACTCTTCGACTTGCGTGCGGGACAGTCCTCGCGAGGATGAGATGAACGTCCGCAGAATAAACAAGAACCAGGCCTGCCCGTAGAGAGGCGAGACGACTGGTAATGAGCAGCAATGGTGGCGTTAGGCTTAGTGCCGCGCCGCTTGAGACGACCTGCGAGCTTGGTCGCATCAAGATTGACACCTTGATCTCCTGGAGTTTCAAATTTACCCGTGCCTGCCTTGGTTGCCTTTTCTTTGTCGGCGTCTTTGGCTTGGCGCGCTTGTACCCACGCGTCCTTGAGCGTGAGCTTCGGGTTACGTCAAAAACGGTCAGACAGATGAGAGTCCCGAAGACCGACGACAAAACGATCCCTGACAAGACGTTCCTCGACCTCCGGGGTGCCATAGTTACAGCGCTTGACTAGACGCATCAGCTCCGCGTAGAACGCATCTACGGTTTCTTCCGCTTGTTGGACCCGCCGATGGAAACGCGACGATTCGTATACTTCGTTCACGGGGTGGAGGAAGTGCTCGGTGAAACACCGTACCACGACGTTGTATGGCACCTCAGGGGACAGCGAAAAGAACTTCAGCAAGCGTCGGGCCTCCGATCCCATGCAGTAGAGTAGCAGACGTGCCTGTACATCTTCGGGTGCCGAGGAAAGACCCGATGCAAAGGCGTAGTCTTCATACTGCGATAGCCAGGAGGGCCACAGTTTCGCGTTCGAAAGTCGAAGCTGTCACGCTGGCGTAAAGCGATGCCCCTCCAGGGTGTGGAATCGGTTGTGCTATCAGAGCTTGCCATATCCTACCACTTCTGACACCATGTAGGATTCAGAGCCTACCTCTCAAACCCTGTGAAACTGAGCTCACTAAGAGACATCCGACACCGACGGCTGCTCGTGAAGAACTCCCCTTTACTTCTTCTAAAGAACACGCACGCCCCCCCCCCCCTTCACACTAAGAGGGTGCCACTAGCTGGACCAACTCACAAATAGCGACCACTACACTATGTCCTAAATGTAGTTAACTTTTCGCACTCGAAGCACAGCGATCGCTTCAAAAATGAATGTTAAGTCTGAAATATTTGGAATGTGAATGATTTAACGAATTAATGATTTAAATCTACAAATATGGTATGGGCGTGATCGCTATACTTTGGGCTTCACAATCGTTAACATATTTTAGCTCGATAAGTGCTAAAAACGAGGAAAGATTCGTGAAACGATACAGAACTCACCGGTTGAAGATCTGGTCGGTCCTTGTCGCCTTCTTCCAATCTCCTGTGATTGACATAGCAGCAAAGCAAAACACGAGGCCAGCCACTGGCTGCACACCACTACCACCACACGAGCACACCGCAAAAAAAATTGCCCGCATCTCCACGTGGTGAATGATGTTGATTGGGGCGAAGCTCTGGTTGTGCTTGTCTGCGTAGACGCTGAGCCGCAGCATGCGGAGCCTTTCGTTCGTTTTCATCCATGTCAGAAAGAGAATGTGTTGTATGGAACGTGGTTATATACGCATTTGAACATTTGACCGCGGCGCCTTCATATCGTCTATAAACGTTCAGCCAATGCATGCAAAGTTTAACGCGATTATATACGGATTTGACCGCAGCGCCCTCTCCTGTATAGACGTTTAGCGGCTACATGCAACGTTTCATTCATGACATCCCCAGCTCTTGAGTTACTACCACATCTCAGAGCCCCCTACTCATCCCGCAGTCGTAGGCCGAGGGGTTAAGGCGATGGATTAGAAATCCATTGGGCTCCCGCACAGGTTCAAATCCTGTGCGGGGAGCCCAATGGATTTTTGCCCTACACGAGCACGTTCAAATCCTATGCGGGGAGCCCAATTTTTTTGCCCTACACGAGCACGTGAGCTCACGAGCAGGAGCACGAGCACCGGACGCCGGAGGTACATACGGACATGGCTAGCGCCTAAGGAAGTTCGCCCCTAAAAGGCGAACACGCTACGCCGCCGACACCGTGGCCGCCGAGGAGGGACCTCATATCGCAGCGTCCTCCGCGGCGGCGCGGAACAAACTACTGCTGGTTCGAAGCTAGCTCCGAACACGATCTGGTCGCTCGCTCAGCGCGGGAAGAGCGGCCAGAGTCATCACCTAAATGTGTTTCTTCCAACGTGGTGGAGACCCAGAAACTTGAGCTGATGTATACAATAAGTGCACTTTGAAAATATTTTAAGATAGATACCTTCGTTGGATTTCGGAAGTTTTTATTACAGTGAGCACTCGGGACTCAAGCCAGATACGAATAGACCGCGATGAGTCTCAAACAGCCCTATGATGGTGCTAATAACGACGAAGATGAATGATGTTCTGATGACGACACTGATGACTACAGAAGAAGTAGTTCTTCGCCACAGTATTCTCGGCCGCATCTCGTACCTCAAACAAAATCTGAGGGTGTTTTAAAATGCTCAGTCGGGAGGCGTCCAATGACGGTTGCCCAGTCGATATCTCTTTATTCCGAGCAAAACATGCCCCTTCAGCCTCACTTTCAAAGCTCACCAACCAGCCGTCCCACGTGCTAGCAATATTACTTGTCTCATCACATTGTCATCTGACCGATATTCGTAACACCGCGCGCACATTTATACCTGCTTCACTAGCTTCAAATTGATTAAATCTTACTTTTGCTTCAAATGTTTCTCGATATGCTATGGGTGCAATCATGGGTATTCACGGGTTTAGCTTAGATAACTTTGGAAAAGTTCCACATATCAAAGTACATGGATGACATACGGGTGATTAAGGCACATTTTCTTTTAGACTTGGGGCAATTCGTAGTGAAAAAAACATTGTGTTTGTCTTTTGTTGTTTGTAGATCAAGCCTCTCACAAAGCCGACTTCCTCCATGTGCGAGATGCCTTGTACTGTTTTTCTAATAAAAATCTAAGCTTTCTCTCTGGCTACCACCCGACGGAGACTCAATGCCTTGTTATTTGCGATATTTTGCCTGTGAATTATTTATGTCTTTATAACTATTAAGTAAATAATTGCCTTATTTAAATCTTGGGGAGGTCATGCAGCAATGTTGTGCCCTCTTCTCGCTGCACCGGAGCTGTATTGGCTATATTGTACTCTTTGTTTCATACAAACAATAAATATCTGAGGAGCTATGAAAACTAAAGACGAGATTGTCTCCCTGACGGGGTCATAGCAACTGGTTGCGCCACTAACCAGAAGAAAAGGAACGAAACAAAACCACAAAAAACAGTCTCTCCCGATTATCAGTGGAATATCGAGCACGACTCAATAATCCGTCTAAATCAACACGTTGAAGTTCCAACAGCAGATCATAAGACATTAATTGTATATTTATGAAAATGTTGTTTTAATATCCGGAATGAGCCGGTAGTTTGATCCAACTTGGCTATGGTAGGATGTCTGCTTAGTGCGTTGGGAAGAGAATATGCATGTTTTTGTAAACCATTTTGCTTGTTACGTAGTAAGCCCATCTTAAATTGTTGTTTCTTGTAGTGCAGAGCAGGGAGCGTTCTTTTGCGCTCTCCCCTGCACTCACAATGCATATGAGGGGATTGTTATGACGAGAGTAGGTTAGAAGATCCCTTCAATGGATTCTGTTACCATTCATGTAAACTATGCAATTGACGATTGCTTGTTGTTAGAAGACTGGAATTCTTCGTGAGGTGTGAACTAAAATCTTCTTCTACGAAGGATTGAAACTAGTATTTTTCATCACAAAAGACGTTCACGTCACATGAGACTATAACTGGCAGTGAGCTGTTCGTTCTGCATGTTGTCACGACTTTATGTACAACACCTAAAGAGTTCGGCCCCGTGGAACACCAAAAACGTTAGCTTCTTTACTTCAGTGTCAAGCCCCAGCGGAGTAGAAAACAAGAAAGTCCCCAAAAAACAAAGCTCACAGTCACGCGTTGGCACGAGCGCAGACGCTTGTGTGACCGGCCCTTGCATCTGGCGTGTGGCATTGCCCGATGTCACGTGCTTATCTTAATGTGATAGCTTGTGCCATCCGCCGGTACGTCTAGCGTGTGGCACTGCCCTCTCCTTCTGATGAAGCATCGTCCCGATGCTTAAACAGAAATAAATGCAACGTGAGAAGTGTCTATTCTCTGGCGTAGTAGGGCTTTAGCCGGACCACGTGGACGACCTCTGGACGTGCGGAGCGTCGGAAGGAAAGATGTCCACTATCCGGAATGACTTCGTATGTGAGGTCACTCAGGCGACGAAGAACCTTGTAGGGGCCGAAGGACTTTCGCAGAAGTTCTTCACTGAGCCCTCGACGTCGGATAGGTGTCCAAACCCATACTTGGTCCCCCGGTCGAAATCGGACGTCCCGGCGGCACAGGTTGTAGCGGCGGGCGTCGACGAGCTGCTGTCGGCGGATTCGTACTCTCGCCAGTTGACGAGCTTCTTCTGCACGTTGCACGAAGATATCTGCGTCGGCATCTATCATGTCCGGGAAGTGAGGCAGCATGGCGTCCAGCGTAGTCGTTGCCTCGCGTCCGTAAACTAGTCGAAATGGCGTAAAACCTGTTGTTTCCTGTGGGGCCGTATTATACGCGAACGTGATGTAGGAAAGAACCTCATCCCATGTCTTGTGTTGGACGTCCACGTACATGCACAGCATATCGGCGATTGTCTTGTTGAGGCGCTCTGTGAGGCCGTTAGTTTGCGGGGGATATGATCTAGTTTTTCTGTGAGTCGTCTGACTTAGCCTCATGATGTCTTGCGTAAGCTGAGCTGTGAATGCAGTACCACGATCCGTTATAACCACTTTTGGAACGCCATGACGCAAGACGACGGTGTTAACGAAGAGCTTTGCCACCTTTAAGGCGGTTCTTTGGGGGAGTGCTCGTATCTCGGCGTACCGCGTCAGGTAGTCTGTCGCAACGATGATCCACTTGTTGCCTGAGGACGAGGTTGGAAAATGGCCCAACAAGTCCATTCCGATTTGTTCAAATGGTGCTGACGGCGGGTCAATTGGTTGAAGAAGGCCGGCGGGCCTCACAGGCGGCGTCTTACGCCGATGGCACTCGCGGTATGTCCTTACGTAATGGTATACAGCCGCGTACATTCGAGGCCAGTAGTACTTCCTACGGACCCTCGCGAGTGTGCGGGCAAAACCAAGGTGTCCCGACGTGGGCTCGTCGTGGCTGGCGCAAAGAATCTCGTCGCGAAGGGCAGTCGGAATGACAAGAACGTATGAGGCCGCGATTGGCTGGAAATATTTCTTGTACAGAACATCGTCTTTTAAGCAGAATGAACCTTGACTTCGAGAAAATGCGGTTGGTACAGGCGTATCACGGCCTTCCAGGTGCTCAATAAAAGCACGAAGCTCGGGATCTGTTCGTTGCTGTGTGGCCATAGTCGCAGTGTCAATAGCTCCGAGAAAGGCGTCGTCCATTTCATCGGTTTGCGGAGCAGGGTCAACAGGAGCACGAGAGAGACAGTCCGCGTCGTTGTGTTTTCGCCCCGACTTGTGCACGACGGTGATTTCGAATTCCTGAAGTCTCAGGCTCCAGCGCGCGAGACGCCCGGAAGGATCTTTGAGGGTGGCCAACCAGCATAGAGAGAAATGGTGGTCGGTGACTACTCTGAAAGGCCTCCCATAAAGGTAGGGGCGAAACTTGATGGTGGTCCAAATGATTGCGAGACACTCTTTTTCCGTGGTCGAATAGTTAGTCTCTGCTTTGGACAGTGAGCGGCTGGCATACGCAATCACCCGTTCGACTCCATCTTGCCACTGGACTAAAACGGCTCCGAGGCCAACGTTGCTAGCATCAGTGTGGATCTCGGTCTCTGCGATCTCGTCGAAGTGTGCGAGAACTGGTGCCGACTGCAGGCGACTTTGAAGCTCTTCAAAAGCACACTGCTGCTCTTCCGTCCACGTAAACGGGACATCGTCAACGCGTGAGTCGAGTGAGCGGTTCGGCAATTTTGGAAAATTGCTCCACAAAGCGTCTATAATAGGCACACAGTCCCAGAAACTGTCGTACGGTCTTCTTGTCGGTGGGAGGAGGGAACAATGCGACGGCAGAACGTTTTCTCAGGGTCAGGTCAGAACGCCTTCTGCGCTCACGACGTGGCCGAGGAATTTGAGCTCTTTGAATGCGAAGTGACACTTTTCCGGCTTAAGTGTGAGGCCAGCGGTCCTTATGGCTTGCAGTACAGCTTCTAGTCGATTCAGGTGTTCTTCAAAGCTCGTGGAAAACACGACGACATCGTCCAAGTACACAAGGCATGTTTGCCACTTGAGGTTGGCAAGAACACTGTCCATCATCCGCTGGAATGTGGCCGGCGCCGAGCATAGTCCAAACGGAAGGACCTTAAACTCATAAAGACCATCGGGCGTAATGAAAGCGGTCTTCTCTCGGTCTCTTTCATCAACTTCGATCTGCCAATAGCCTGTTTTGAGATCCATCGATGAGAAGTACTTCGCACCACGCACCCTGTCCAGAGTATCATCTATGCGGGGCAGCGGGTATACATCCTTCTTGGTGACCGTGTTTAGCTTACGGTAGTCTACGCAAAATCGTAGTGTACCATCTTTTTTCTCACAAGCACAGACAGGTGATGCCCAGGGACTTTTTGATGGCTGTATAACGTCGTCATGGAGCATTTCTTCGACCTGTTGCCGTATCGTTTCTCGTTCCTTATGCGAGACCCTGTACGGTGGCTGTCGTTTCGGCGTTGTTGCTTCATCCGTGATGATCCGATGTTTGGCGACAGTCGTCCGGCGCACCTTCGATGACGATGAAAAACAGTCATTATACTTATGTAAAAGATCCAGCAGATGTTCCTTTCATTTTTCTGGGAGTTCACGGTTAACGTCAAATGTTTTCATGGAGGTTGTCGTTATCTTGCCTGGCATTGAAGCTTCTAGAGAGAAGGACCCACTGACATCAGCGACGTCCTCAAGGTAGGCGATGGTAGTTTCACAGGAAATATGCTGATGCTCGGAGCGAAAGTTCGTAAGTAATACATCAGTTTGTCCGTCGTGGAGTTGAACGAGACCCCTGGCTATGCAGATTCGCCGTTCCAGCAGAAGAGAAGAGTTCGCTTCGGCGATTCCTGAGGAGGCGGGCTCGTCGGTTCTTACAGTCACGAGCATGCTGCTACATGGCGGGAGACAAACGTGGTCATCCGTTACTCGGAGTGGAGAAAGCCGTAGTGTTGATTTCTCCTCTTCAACGCATCGTGCAGTGGAGAATGTGATCATTTGCCTACGTAGGTCTATGATTGCGCCGTTCTCTCCGAGGAAGTCCATTCCGAGTATTACTTTTCTTGAACACTCCCTGAGAACGACAAAACTGGCGATGAACGTAATTCCTTGTATCTGGATTCTTGCTGTGCACCTGCCGATCGGTGTAATTAACTGACCTCCAGCCGTGCGGATTTGTGGCCCATCCCAGACAGTCATAACTTTCTTCAGTCGAGCGGCAAGATTCCCACTTAACACGGAATAATCGGCGCCCGTGTCGACCAGCGCAGTCACTTCGTGTCCGTCGATAACCAGGGGTAGGTCGGAGATAGTTAGATGATCGTCGCTGTACGGTGTCTCCATGTCGTCGTTTTGTGCGTCTCGCGTCGTTGGAGGGTCTTCTCGGATTCGGCGGCAAGCAACTTCACCTCCCGAAGTCGCCACCTTTAGTTTCCCCGGCGTGGGCTTGGTGACCGTGCCCTGGGAGCGTCAGGGGAGGAGCGGCGTCCTGAATACTCGTAACGTCTCGGTGACGGAGACCTAGACTGACGTCGATCAGCTGAAGCACCAGCCGGTTGGTTGAGGTAGTCCTCGATTTCGGGTGGTCGCTGGTCGTAGCGCGGGCGGGGAGCATCAGGTGAGAAGCCCCGAAGTCCCATTTGGCGGTAAGGGCACTGTCGGTACACGTGCCCTGCTTCGCCACAGTGGTAGCAGAGCGGCCTGTGATCTGATGTGCGCCAAACCTCGGTCTTCCTTGTCGGCGGGCGCTGTTCGTTAGGGCGTCGAGTGAACTGCCGTGTTGGCCGCGGATTTGACGGAGCTTGCCTGGAGAAGTCAGTGAGGGGTGCGGAATTCCTCACGGCGGCAGCGTATGACAGAGTGCGCGGTTCCGAGGCTCCCTGCTGCGCTGGTGTTATGCCAAGGGCGTTTTGAACTTCTTCCCGGATGATTGCTGACACCGGGGCGACGGTGGGTTGAAGTACCGGCGCCTGTAACTTTTGAAGTTCCTCACGGACAACACCTCGAATGAGCTCACGAAGGACGTCGCTGGTGCTACCGAGAGCCGTTACTAGGTGGTCTTGCGAGGCAGTCGGCATACTGGCGTTCGTACAGCCGGGAGCGCATTTGTAGCGTTTTCTCGATTGTAGATGCCTCTGTGACAAACTCAGCCACCGTCGAAGGAGGATTCCTCACGAGGCCTTCGAAAAGGTCTTGCTTGACGCCTTTCATCAGGTGCCGCACCTTCTTTTTTCGGTCATGATCGGGTTGGCACGACGGAAGAGGCGAATCATCTCTTCTACGTACGCGACGACGCCCTCATTGGGGTGCTGCGTTCTTGCCTGAAGCAACTGCTCAGCCCTCTCCTTGCGCTGTGCGTTGGCGAAGGTCCGCAGGAGCTGAGACTTGAATTCGTCCCATGACGTAAAGCTTGTTTCTCGGTTTTCAAACCAAACGCGGGCTGCGTCCTCAAGCGAGAAGAAAACGGTCCGTAACTTCAACGAATCGTCCCAGCCGTTCAGTATCGCTACCCGGTCAAAATGCTCGACCCAGTCTTCCGCGTCTTCGTAAAGGTCCCCGTGGAAAGCCTTCGGTGTTCGCGGAACCTGGAAGACTATTTGACTCGGGGCAGCAGGGGAAGACATGATCCCGGTGCCTGAGGTCTCGGTCCTTGCTGAAGCCTTGTCCGAGAGAGGCCCAAACTCCACTGGTAGGCCTTGCTGTCGTCGGCTTGAGCGAACGTCGGTGCTTAACGACGTGCTTCCTTCGATGTGGGCGTCCCTAGCTGGGCTGGGGTCACGGCTGTTCGAGGATGTCCTAGACGTGAGCATGTAGAGGATAGTACCCCGCACCTCCACCACTTAATGTTGACGACTTTATGTACAACACCAAAAGAGTTCGGCCCCGTGGAACAACAAAAACTTAAGCTTCTTTACTTCAGTGTCAAGCCCCAGCGGAGTAGATGAAAAGAATGTCCCAAAAAACAAAGCTCACAGTCACGCGATGGCACGAGCGCAGACGCTCGTGCGACCGGCCCTTGCGTCTGGCGTGTGGCATTGCCCGATGTCACGTGCTTATCTTAATGTGATAGCTTGTGCCATCCGCCGGTGCGTCTAGCGTGTGGCAATATGTTTATACAGCTGGAAGTTACTCAGCCCCAATTGCTGTCTGGTTGTCTCAGGTGTAGATGAGAAATTTAGCCAGTGCAGTACAACCGCAAGCTTGGGTCTTTAGCATGCATCACGCGGCACATGACCGCACCCCGGCACGATGCCGATTCAAATCGAAACGGGCAGGGATGCGGATTGAACCCAGGATGAGCCCTGAGTCCAAAGAACATTTCATAAGAAACAAGAGAAACAGCCACACCTCGACACATTCAGCATGTGTCCCTAAATGCTATATTCTATTATGGGAATGATATAATAGTAGAATTATCTTGTGCCTGCTACTCCGTCAAACACAGAGGGTTGTATAGAATAGCACATTAAAATCAAATGAGGCATTATAAAATTGTATATGGTTAACAATCACTCCCACAAATGCAGCATTGGTTAGAGGACTTCAAGAGCGACATATTATGTGGATGACACATGGCATAATAGTAACCTCTCAACCTACAAAGACCACCATGTGTTTCTAAATGATAGACAAAGATGCAATCGAGACTGCGGTACACATTCCAAATTATGATATTAGCGATTTAACATTGCGGTGCGTTTGCCTTATTGAGCCCGATCAGACAGTGCCCCTCTCGTCCCCCGAGGAAGGTCACACAACGCAAGGCGTAAATAAATGGTTTTATCTCGAAGCTTGGACTGGAGTCTGGAAGTAGCCCGCCGTGTCTGATCCGGGTACAGCCGAACGTTGACGGCTCGAGCCACCACTAACCCGAGCCCCTCGTGCCTCTCGGGCGCCTTTTTCGCGCGCTCTGCCGTGTCCGCCCTCTGTTTTTTTTTTCATCTGGTCACAATTTCCACAACATTAATCGATCAATACTTTTGCACATATTGGAAAATATCTTGTACCCGAAGCTTTGTACAAAAGGGGCTCGTTTGCCCCTCACATAGTCAAGTGCAAATGAAAAAAGAGCTAGGAATTATTGCTCCTGATGAAGAAAATAATTCTTGTTGTTTTGAAATAAAACCAACCAATACAAAACAGCAAAATCATTAAATCTAAAGAAATCATAAACCTATCCTCTTTGTCACATAAAGAAAGAACGACGTTTGGCACATTATTCACGAGCTGCAGGAAGTAGTTCTAACAATATTTGGTTGCCGAATGAAGAAGCAATAATTTTAGCTTTTCAAACGTGTATGTCTTCATAATGAATGATATGATATATGATATGATATATTTAATTTAGCTCAGGAGAGCCGCGGCACACCAAATGTTGCATGAAGCTGATCTAAAATGCACCTGTGTGTTTTCATCTCAAATCAGGCATGGTTTTATGGCCAAGTTTTAAATTTGGATAAAACAATATATGTGTTTTGGAAGCATTATTGACACGAAAGAGAGCGCAAACGGCAACCTTAGCGGATTTCTAGCTTTCAAGTTACTGGCCATAGAAGCAGCCGAGGCAAAAACTGACGTTTCTTCAGCTTGTCGGAGATGGTATGTTTGACCACTCACTGTTTTGTCACTTATCAAACTATTGCACTAGGACCCTTTGCTGTCAATTTGAAAATAGCTTTTATTGTCATAATGAAAAAAAACATATATATTTAAAAAAAAAGTAATGTCAAGCTGTGTCCCCTAATTTTTTCGAAGTTTGACCATTTTTTACGCTTTACCTACGGCGTCGGCGAAATAGATTGAACACACTTTACACTGACCGCATAAATCCGTTTCTTAACTTAATCGCGCTGGGGTTTACTACAGAGGTGCCTAAAGTTAGTGGAAGCTCTCGCTAAAAATCTAGAAATATCAAAAACTGTGTTTTCTCTACATTTTGCATGTACACTAAAATTATAATGTAAAATTGTGACGATTATTTGGGCCAAATGAAGTAAAGAATATGTAAGTCAATTACATTTTCTTTCCATTTCACAAACTGTTAAATCGCAGTAAACGCCACAACAGCCCACAACGATGTTCATATGATTTTGAGATAAAAGGCTTCGCGATACTTTTCCCATAGACAAAACCGCTCTTTTGTCCACACCGGAGGTTTTATGTATTCATTTCGTACTCTCAATTAATGAATGCACCCGCTTCGAGCACCTCTGCAGTATATCCCAGCGATATCAGCTAAGAGACCGAGTTATGCGGTCAGTTTAAAGCGCGTTCAATCCATTTCGCCCACGCTGTATTTAAAATATTTCAATGACCTTAGTATTTAAAAAAGCCTAAACTTAGTTATTTTCATTTATTATAAATTCAGTATTGTAGCAAAATAAAATATTTGCTACATACGTCTTAACACGGCGGTAAGTTGGGCGAGTTGGTTGAACATCTTCAAACGTAGAAACAGCGCAAAAAAATTCGACAAGGGAGAAGTGAAAGAAGTGCACGGACAAGGCGCTGCGTTTTAATAATATATATTGCTACATACGTTTTAATTAACCAATGTTTCGAAAATCTTGCAAATTTGGGATTGATTTGCTCAAAAACTTCAAGTGTCTTTTCCGTCAAGTTTTAGTAGCGAATAAGGTTTATTATAAAGTATACATATAAAATGTCGTATTTCGTTTGTATGTCCACAATAAAAGCTTGAATCTCGTAAAATGTTCTTTGTTAATGCGCCTTCGCGTGGGTGCTCCATATTTGTAAGATTCCGTACTTGAAAGTTTGCTCGCAGCTACACCTAAGCTCCCCGTATAATTTGTGGCGCATTTCCTTCGAAGTAGGCACCGCATCTCTCCAGTATTTCATTTCCGGCTCTGAGTGACAGATGGTATAAGTTAGACGGCCACCTAGTGGACCCGGCCATCATACATGCGTCAGTCCGCCGTTAGTATAACCAGGAGGTTTTCAAAGGGTCCTTTGCGTGGGGCCTATCTCAAAAGCATGTCGCAAATAGAACACTACCGCCTGTTAACGTTATTACCCTCCAATCTAAAAAAATACAATTGGAAGCGATTTTTGTAGCCACGAAGCACGCAGGACAGGTCGAGAAAACTGTCAACAGAAATGGAGATCTGATGTGCTATTCTGGTCACAAACAATCACCTTCGTGTTTCTTTAAACCTCCTCCCTCTACGAACCGCGCACACCTATGGGCCACAGCACGCGTGGAGGGCTTGCGCTGTTGCCATGGAAATATTCTAGAAACTCGAACACTTCCGCCCGTCGCAAACAGTCACTTTCGCCTTCAGCTGATGACGTCAAAATGACGTATGAGCGACGCTTGAACTTTATTATCTGCGGCGCTAACATTTGATAGCTGAACCAATTAAGATGGCGGCTTTTCTCGTTGTACAACGTTGGCTGGACCATGGCGCACAACAACGAATTCAGAAAACATGCCAATGCTTTCGCGATGCCGGAAGAGACCATTTCGGCGCCAGTACCGGCTGTCTAAAAGCACATTGGCATGGCTTTGCGATCAACTTCACGATGAAGAGGGAATACGGCGCCAACGAGAGACGGAGACGACGATGCCAGTTGAGCAGCAAGTTCTAATCGCGCTTAGGTTCTTCGCAACGGGTGGGACCAAGGTGTCATAGCTACCGACGAAAGCCTGGCCGTCGTCCAACCGACGGTCAGCAGAGCCGTGACGGCAGTGGCAAACGGCATTGTGAACCGGATGGGAAGGGACGGATGTGTCGATCTCCCAAGGAGCGAGGCGGACAAGGCAGCCGCGAAAGAAGGCTTCCGTCGCCCCTACAGCGAGCTTACCAACATCGTGGGCTGCGTCGACGGAACCTTCGTAGCTATACTTGAGCCAAAGGAGACCGACACCGTCGTGTCGGCGTCGTATTGGTGCAGCAAACATTGCTATGTTTTTTACGTAGTGGTGGTAAGTTCACGTTGAGTTTCTGGTATACACTCTGTTACACTCCGTTTCTAAGTGCACGCAATCACAAAAGGTGGATAGTCCGCATACTACATAAATTTTCAAGGTAATGATTTGCACACGGCGCAGCATCAAAATACCCCCTTTTCAGTCTCTCAACGACGGTTATCTTGTTGGTGTGGAATGCACCTTTCGGAAGAACTGCGAAGGCCCATAGTTATATCCTGTGGAACCAGCGCGCTCTCAACAGCGACGACGACTAGAGGGGCTTGTACACACGCGCTGTGGACTGGTGGATGACATCTTGGTTATTCTAGCTCCTGACCGCTTTCTATTGTTTATTAACAGTTCACGCGTTCCGGCGTCTCCCGACGAACGCGAGCTTTGGCCAGTGCATGGTACTATTTGATCGCACCAAACTTTGTTTGTTTCGGCACGCGCTGGTCCGACGGTATATAACAATGGATAACTTGACCCGGACGCGGACAGACACCCAGGCACCCTAACAGCCACAACTATTTCCTCCAGTGAATACCACCTGGAGTGGTGGTCGTCTTTGCTAAGCACACACGAACTGCACACTACATGGGAGCCTCCGCAGTGCTTCCGGACGCCCAAAACACATCATCAACATAGTCGTTCTTGGCGAACTAAGATGGAGGAGGATGAAAGGGGCTCGTTTTGAGACTGCGATATGAACAGCGCGCATCACTATGGCGTCCAGTGACGTGAACACCACCTATAGCTGCAGATGAGTCGGTGCAGAGACACCAATTCGGCTTCACCTCTCTAGTGCTTGGGCATTAGGCCGTATGACTGCACAGGAGCTGATAATGGGGTCGTTTTTCATTGTAGCTTGGATATTCGGCCGTATTACTGCACAGGAGCTCATAATGGGGTCGTTTTTTGTCCCACAATGCCTGGCTCGTCTCTCGACTCTTTCGTGTGGAAGAGTTCCTGGCTCCGCGAACAGCTGATGCAAGGTCGAATCCTGGGACCAGGCTAGTCCCTGTTGGGTAGGTAATCCGAAGAACGCTATAATACGGGGTTCAGCTTTCTTAGATAACGTAGTCAAACGTGTGGGCGCCCGTACTCCGTGAGTGCTGGTCAGCACTACGGACGAGCTCCCACAAAAAAAAAATAATTAAACTATGTGACCTATAGTATGTGCAAGCACCATCACAGAAACAGGTAAAAGTGAAATGTGAGACACGGTATAGCTGAGCGTTAGCTCACGCAGCACTAAAAATTCAAATAAAATCTGAACGTCGCCATTTTAGCAACAGACCGCTACAGGAACACGGCGAAAGTTATGTCAGTATAGTGATTACAAGAACAGTAGAACAAATGGCGAGTACGCTAGTACAAATACTACGGCATGCAGTCACTTGAAGAAAGTGCGACAGATACTGTGGAGGACATGAAGTTACTGTATGAAAGAAGAGTGTCACAATGGTCCGCCATTTACTGGCCATAGTATTGCGGGAAAAGCGATCGTCGTTCTTGCAGGAGACACGGGCTGGAGGAAGTACGCCGGTGATTAAACAGTGGCGCAGCTCGCGCATCCGGCCCTTGTGCCTTCAACCTGAAAACTTCGAAAAGTCGCGCACTCGCCGGTCTCTGTGTTGCCTGCTAGTCCAAGGTCAATGACGGCTAGCAGACTGCTAAGCGGAAGCGCTTTTTCTTGTTTTTTAAATAGTCAATCTATTGGGCCTACATTGTATATCTCGCCCTTATATGCTCTGTTTAAGGGTATAGCCTCAAAACAAAGAAATAATGATGTTTACATGCAACAATCTTTCCATTTCTTATTGTTCTAATACGTATGTTCTGTGTGCACACGTTGTTATGCCGTGTTACTTTGACTTAAAATTTTATTTCTGATGGCGTTGGTTCTTACGTTCCCGTTGCCGTATTTCACAGTGATGGGCATTGTGACGCGTCTTATTTTCCCGTGCTTAACTCGTCAGTTTTTGTTATTTCGTCTGTACAAACGCCTCGAATTTGTTAAAGCGGCTTTCACCTCTATCCTGCGTAGCAGCCCGAGTGCCAGTCTTGTCGCAGCTTTAGAAATAATCTAAAAGATTTTTGCACGAACCTCTCATAAAATACAAGATATGCCCCATCAATCATCTTGTAAAAATAAAACTTGCTTGGCCCAGCTAAACACTTGACACTAAGTATACATTTGTTTGGCGTTCGAGAGTGTGCATGGGCACTAAAACTACACAAGCACTCTATATCACACAACAATTTCGATACCTCCGTCACGATTTTCGATAGACTTAAGCATATGCTATAAACGCATTGTATCTGTCATTGTGTCTCAAGTGGGGACCACGAGGAATCTGTATGGTCCGAGAAGTCTTGTCAGTCATGCCGAAACCCAAACATTTTTTATTTTCCTACACGGAATAAACAACAGGCTTTTCCAGAGGTCCCCCGGTATGTGACAATCAAACAAGGCAATTATTTACTAGTTAGTGCGGCAGGTATAGGGTTGAGGTTAGTGTCTTTTTTATTTGAGTGTCATAGAATCAAAGACAAGTATTTAAAACCATAATATATCACTATTACTGAAATAAAGCTTTAAATGGGATCCAAAGGTTGAACAAACAAAAAATCTAGGAGAGCAGCCTCTCTGTTTCATCTGAGGAGGTGGATCGCCGTAGCTACTGCTGCAACAGAGGGAGCAGAAGCAGCATCACAGCTTCCACTTGGCGAAGGCAGCGTAGTAGTTCTGAACACTATGAGGAAGTGCGCACATGTTACAAATGTGGATTTGGAAATCACTGTGCATAGGCGTCGGAAGAGCTGGAAAAGGGTGAAGGGAGGGACAACCACGTATCCTTTAACAACATGCCCCCTGACTCCTCCCCCTGCCCCCCCCCCCTTCCCCCTCTGTCTGGACGCCACTGGGGCTGCAGTGAGACCTCCGTCCCCACGTGCGCTTGCTGCTCTGCCTGACGCTGCAGGATCTGTAGGTGCTGATGTCCCTGCTCTCGCTGCAGCTCCAACCTGGCTCTAGCCGTCTCAGCTAGTAGCTGTTGTGAGGCTACTACGGCAGCGACAGCTGCGTCGCCTGATGATCGGTCTGCGCGGGCAATCCTCGGGGAAAAAACCGGCGATGGGCAGGTCTTGGTGTGCCACCTAAAAGCATATAGACACGGGACACATGGGGAGCTGCATGACATTGAGGTGTACATCACTCTTCGAAGACCTGTGGCCTTAACTTCTTCCGTTGTGTACCTTGGTAGACAAATAACATACCGTGCTCGTTGCATACTGTTTTTTAAAAGATATCGATCGACCTGGAATCGTGACCAACAAAAATCGACTTAGGAAAGTGATAGACAAAATTGCAGGACCCACAAAGACAGGCTAGAACCAGAGAAACCGGAAGCGAGCGGCAAACGCTGCCACCATGAACTTTTCGAGCGGTAACTACTAACGTTGTGAAATAAACGTTTGTACAAATTTTCTTTTCTTTCACTTCCCTACAAAATCTAAGTCGACATACAGAGCGTTTTTATTTGATCCTTTACACAATTAAAAAAGGTGATATCTAATTGGATGAAGTATTCACTCTGTTTGTTGGTTTTCGCGGACATCAGATGATAGGGTAAACGCCACAGTTTGTTCACTAATTTACGAAATATGATAATTCACTTTTTAATTAAAGGCTTCATTGGCCATGCTACAATTGCAGTTTTAAAGGAAGCAATTAATACAGTCTAACCAAATCGAAGCCATTCGTAAAAAAGCAACGAGCTTTGTGATGTTCAGTGTTAAAATTTCGCCGTTTTTTGCTTCACTTAATACCACGCGCTGAAGAGTGCGCTTGATTATGAGTGGTAGTAGAGTGACGTAGTGACTTCAGTCTGTCCGTCACTATTTTTGAAGTGTGACGCCGGCTCATCCACCAAAGACACGCTGTCAAGATAGTAGTAGAACGTAACTCTTCTACGCACCATAATGCGCTTTCCAGCGCGCGGTTTTGATCAAGCGAAGGAAAGCAACATTTTACCGATGAATATCTCAAAGGTAGTCGTTTCATTTCGAACAGTTTAAATTGGGTTAGCCTTTATTATTCGTTTCCTTTTAATGCCCGCCAATCCCTACAAACATACAGTGAAGACGACGAGATCCACGTAGCTATGACCTTCCCTTCTTTTTAAATTCTGGGAATAATAAAAAAGAAAACGCCATTTATACTCCCACTTTTAGTTTTAATAATGTTTGCGAGTTCCCTACTGCATTACAAGAATACCTCTTGCGCATGATAAATGAACACACCGATAAAGGAAAATGAAATACCGAGAACTTGGTAGTTCTTAAGTATTCTCTTTGCGCACGCGGACAAGCACGTGACCAAGACTGATTTGGTGTGAGCACAATGTAGGGCCATAGCCACAAGTATTTTTCATCAACTTATCGAGAGTAAACTATCATCATTTCCGCCTCACCATTCCTGGATGGTGGGGTGGCAGGTCAACATAAGACGGCTCCCACGCGCCTGAGTCAAGGGTGTTTGGCATGTCGACGCCGGAGTGCCCTGGCAGGTGGACGCCGGAAGGCCCCGGCATGTTGATGGCGGAGGGACTTGGCCGAGCAGCACCGGAGGGACCTACGAAGGGCCCGGCGTCCAACGCGTTGGGAACAGCGGACAGTAAATTGTGTCATAATTTTTCTGGCAATTCAGGGAATGTTACTCTCCCAGTATGGCTTCTACAGTGTAATTTTTTTAAATACTATGACGTCAGCTGGTTGGTTTGCCAGCGCCTTATCACCAATAAGAGGTTAAATCAGCAAGAGTAGGCGCGTGCACACATGACACAGCTGCTTCCAGCGTCATCAGCTAGGCAACCATAGTCTACCAGAAGACGCCGAAAATGGCTCAGTAATTTCTGCGCATTCGCATATTCTCTTTGATTCCGTCACTTTGCTTTTTAATATGTTTCCGGGCCAGTCGACGCTCGCGTCAGGTTATTAAGGAGTGAAGCACTCCACTTGCTTGACGTAGCGGTTTGTTTAGTTTGACGCTGTAGTCTTTCTTGCGTAGTTGGAAGCATGCTTACCTCTGCGTCTGGAAGGGGCAGCGCATGGGCTGCACTTCTCCGGATGGCGTTCAGTCCTAGAAGTGACGCGATCCGCGCCTCCAGGTCGATGAGAGGACGCACGGTGTTCTGGCCCCCACCTGTTCGTTGGGCGTCCAGCTCGCCGTCTCTTGCACGATCTTTAGCGTGCTTCTTCCTCTCACACCAGTACTTTTTCCAGCCTTTGACATCTCTTTGCGGAAGGCCTGCTCTGTTGAGTAAGGCCGACAGAGAGCACCATAGGCTGTTGCGGGTCTCAGAGGTCTCACCGGACCCCAAGTTGGTGGCGGCGTGCACCAGAGAGATGTGTTTCTCCATGAACGCTACTAGAAGTTCACATTGAACTTGAGTCACGCGTGGTCCTGTTCGCCGGGCGATGCGAGGGCGCTTTGCTGCTTTAGCACCGTCCATTCGGATATTGATGAAGTACGGCGGACAAAAATGAGTAACGAGGCTCGCAGAGAAGGAAAATAGACCAATCTCACCGGCCAGTTTGACTACGCCACCGCTGCCGCAATGCATCGAGGGAACTTTAGTCTTTCTGCACGTGCGACAACCTGGCAGAAGCTCTGCGAGTGAGGAGCACGAGACAGCACGAGCCCTCTCGTGCACTTCCGTTTGCCTCCTGTGAACTAAAGTTATGGTGGCGTCACGCATGCGCCGAACTCTCGGTGAGATCGGTCAACTGACGTGTTGAACGTGAAGTGGGTTTATGACGAACAAGTCTAACGATATTCCACGATTTTCGCTGCCGCTCTCGCTGCACGAGGTACAGCGCAATTTCAGTAGCTTCCAAGGATTTGATCTCGTGCTGGTAGCTTTCGTTATGCTACAAGTAAAAAAAAAACAAAAAAAAACTGGCACACTGCGCACATGACGATCGACTAGACACCTTTTATTATTCACGTGCCGATTCTTAGAAGTTCCGAACTCCCACTGCGCAATGGTGGAACAACCAACATCGTTGAACGTACTACATGCCTACGATGAAGTACACGTAGTAGCACTTCTAGGGTTCCAACATTGGTGTTTTTTGTGTCTTCCATCGTGCAAAGTTCCGCTGCTTTCCACATAAAACACACTTTGCTAAAGGGTCTGTCCCACTTTGACGAGAACAAAGATGAGGCGCTTAGAAATATGTTTCCTCCACAATAGCTACTTGCAATACCATTTGAGACATGCCGTTATGTGCGCACATAAAACATACGCACAGCAATCTTCGTGTCTTGAGACGCCCGCAATACGTACCACCGACGAAGGGTGAACTTTCAATCTTCTCTTTTCTTTCACGACCAAAACACATGTTCTACGTAGTTGACGCATTACACACAAGCTACAAGGAAGCCCATTACAAGCTCAAAACATGCAGTCAAACAGGCTCGCAACCGCCTCTATAAGCTGTTTGAGCCACAACCCCTCATTACGACAGACGCCACCGTGAGCTTATCGTCATGCCTCGGTTTTTCGTGGGAGCGGTCGCCGACGGTCTCGGAGGAAACAAACGTCGTCGGACCACACGAGCCACACCCTCCTTTGATGCACGTTCTTGTTCGCGGCCGGCTGTACAACCGTTGTATACTCGAAGATAACGCGAGTTTTATGTCCCCGGTAACACAGCTACTTGTTGATCAGCACCGTACCGTCGTCGGTGGTCGTCTAAGCGAACTACACCCTTGCAATAAGGTTGGAGTAAAGCCTCCACACCACACTTATCTTAATGTATCCTACCTCCTTTGTGCTTGTGCAACAACCGGCTGTGACTAACGTCGTCAACGTCGTTCTTGCTGTTACAAATCGACCATCGACGAAAAACACCATCACTTCCATCACATATAAAAGTAGGAGCCGAGTTTCTCATCTTACCAAGGATAACACAATCGATTTTTATCGTCACCTCATTGTGCCCTGGAGCAGCCGTTGCCATCACCGAAAGGAGTCGTCCGGTATCGAAAAACACGTTGTTGTGCCAGCCGTGGTCGTGCTCGTGGGTCCAGCTAACGTCGCGCAAGTCTCACAGCCTAGTAGCCCCTAGCAGAACAAGAACGCCGTCATATTTGTTTTCGTGTTTTAAAAGGGTAAGGTTTTCGTGATTGAGCGCTCCCATGACAACCTTACCGAGGGTAAGGTTGTCGTGATTCAGCGCCCCAAATGATCGAGTTTGGGCTAGGTCATACGTCCTTTTGTAGCCACGGGCCAAGGCCGAATAGTGACTGTTAGCGACCAACCGAGGTCTTCTAGTTCCTAGAATGTTTTTACGGCAACAGTTCAATGTTTCCATGGCAACAGCCCTACATTCGCACGCGCGGTGTGGCCAATTGGAGCACGCGGTACCTAGAGGGAAAATGGTTTGTTTGTATACTTGCTTGTTTTTCATAACAGTGGTAACTTCAAACGTTTATTTGGCCCATGCTCTCGCCCGTGGAACTCAAATGGTGGTCCGTGGGGTCTCTGAGAAGGAAGGTTTAGGCTTAGCTTGTCGTGTCGGGCGAGCGAAGCAATAAAGATTTGTTGATGCATGTCCTAAGTTGTTTTCTGCATGAAAAAAACAACAACATATTTTTGGTTATATCTTCTTGCTGCATGGAAATAAATCAAGCCTAGTTACTTCGTTTTTTACAATAACATTTATTGTCTACTGGTCTCGATGGTCTAACCGAGATCGTCAACCTGCATTGATCTCTTGTCCGAGCGCGGAGAACGGTCGGCTGTTGTTCGTGGTCTACCTTCGCGTGAGTGACATATTTTTTTATCTTTCTCTCATCGTGGTCGAGATCCCCGAAACGGCGAAATGACATAGTAAGTTATCTGATTGCTGATATACACCTTATTTCGTTATTCGCAATGATCAGGCATGTACCGCAGTACCCCGTCAATGAAGTATAGAACGTAAAACACATGTCTCCCTGTCGCTTGACCATCCCTATCGTGTACGTTGACGTTTTCTTTCAATGCATGCAGGTGCACTTCATTTCCTTGATGCTTTCACACTTCCAAGTGCTCTTTTACTGAGGTAGTGATAGTGGTGCATTGACTCAGGAGAGACGTCACATGGTGTCGCGTTTATAATTAAAGTGATTATGTCATAGGTATATACAAGTTGGACGAAATATTCGTGCGGTTATTGGCTAGATAGGCTGTTCAAGTCTCGGTGGTGACAGCTGAAGCAGCATCAATTAAGGTGAGGAAGATAAATCAATCAAAATATTATACCTGTATCCGCACCGCCTGGGTAGGCACAACCGATTTAAAGCCAATTTGAAAATATAAGGGTGGCAAGTCCACCAAATGTTATTTTTGAAAAGAAAAATCTAATTGAGGGAAGAAAACTAAATCGTTAAAGCGATACGAAACTTGTAATATGTTTGTGTTGTTTTCTTCTAAATATGGTAATTATTTTTCTAGTTCCTTGTGCTTGTTCTTGGTTTTTTCTTTTAGAGCGCAGCTCTTAGGCGCCCGTTTCCGGCTTGAGCGCGCGTCGCCGTCGCCGTCGGCGTCGGCGTCGGCGTAACCGCGCGGTGCATGATGGGTAATTTTCCCCGCTAAATCTAGCGGAAAATTTTCCCCGCTAAATCTAGCGGAAAATTTTTCCCGCTAAGTCTAGCGGGAAATTTTCCCCGCTAAATCTAGCGGGAAATTTTCCCCGCTAAATCTAGCGGAAAAGTTTCCCCGCTAAATCTAGCGGAAAATTTTCTCCGCTAGATCTAGCGGGAAATTTTCCCCGCTAAATCTAGCGGGAAATTTTCCCCGCTAAATCTAGCGGAAAAATTTCCCGCTAAATCTAGCGGAAAATTTTCCGCTAGCCAACATCATAGCGGACCTATCAAATATTTCCCCGCTAACTTAGAGAATTTTCCCCGCTAAATCTAGCGGAAAATATTTCCGCGCTAAATTCTAGCGGAAAATTTTCCCTGCTAGATTTAGCGGGGAAAATCCCCCTCCTCGAGGTCACGTGACCTCCAGGCCACGTGACCCCCCCCTCTCCGAGGTCACGTGACCCCGCCGTGTGCCTTCCTCTCTCCTCAAGAGCTGCGCTCTAATTCGGCGTTACAGGGAGCTTGTAAACGGCTTTCACTTTTTTCTTGTCTTGGTTCTTGGTCTTGATTTTATTTCTGTAAAAAATATAAGTTTAATAGTGTTAAAATGAAAATCGTTCGTTACAGCCTTTCTTTTCAAGGGTAAGGAGTAATAATAATAATAATAATAACAACAATAATAATGTTTTATTTTTCTTTAGTGCCCACAAACAGCTGTAAAGCCTTTTCTGTGGTGCACTGTCATTTCATGTTTCATCAATACTATTTAAAATACAAGCATGCACAGACTTACACACACATTTGTAAGGACAATACAAGTTTGCAGAGCCAATACAAGCCTACACTAACTCTTTGTTGGATAAAATGTACTTTTTCAAGGCCGACTTGAAGCTAACAAAATCAAAAAAAATATCAACGTTACAATCGCATATAATATTATAGGCAGACTGCATCCGACACAATGGCGATGATTCACAAATTCTAGTGGGATAAAATGTTAAAAAATGGCGACTAGATCTGAATGGCACATGAAAGTCTATATTCATCAGTAAATTTTCAGTATTAACAGTACCATGCACTACCTTATGAAGAAAATGAATGTCTCTAACAGCCCTCCTCGTTGATAGCCTTTCAAGGTTAAATAATGACAGCAACAAGTCGTAACTAAAAAACAGTTTCCGACCAATGTATCGGTCATAAATAATTCGCATAAATTTCCTCTGCACACGCTCAATGATTTCAACTTGTGTTAAAGATAGTGAATTTCAACTAATTGAACCAAATTCAAGTCCTGAGCGTACAAGGCTACAGAACAGACGCACTACAGAGAATGGTGAAGTGAAAGAACTAGATAAACGAGTGATCATCTCCCAACTTCCTTATCGCTGATCCAACAATCTTAGAAACGTGCGCAGTGAATGATAGAGTACTATCAATATAGACGACAAGGTCTCTTACCAGAGATACACGATCTATTACATTTCCCTCAAGCACATAAGGGTAAAAGAAAACGTCCCGCTTTCTATATAAAGAAATCACTTTAGTTTTTTCAGGATTTATCGACAAAGCATTTTTTCTACACCACTCAGAAATTGCACCAATATCAGTTTGCAACAAAGTACAATCAGTATGGTCTTTAACATTTAAAAAGAGTTCTATGTCGTCAGCAAAAAGGAGGACGTTTGAGTGATTAACGCATGATACTATATCGTTTACAAACAAAATAAACAACAGTGGTCCCAGGTTCGAACATTGGGGTACACTAGAAATTGATGTAAAACACTTCGAAAAAGAGTTGCCAACACGAACAGTATTACTGCGTAAACTGAAGTAGCTCCTGAACCATTCACATAGCTTTGGGCACAAGCCATGAAAAGAAAGTTTGCAGAGGAGTAAAGTATGATCTACACGGTCGAAGGCCTTCGACATATCAAAATATACAGCATCAATTTGGCCTCTGTTTGTGACTACCGGCACAGAGAAATCTAGAAAAGAACACAAATTTGTTTCAACGGACTTTCCCTTTAAGAAACCATGCTGAAAAGGACTAAATTTTTGACTGAGGTAATTTGAGATCCGGTTATGCATAACCATTTCAAAAACCTTCGCAAAACCGCACAATAACGACACGGGACGATAGTTACTAACTAATGACGGATCACCAGCTTTGAATATGGGCACAACTATAGAAGACTTCCACAAACTAGGGAAAGTACCCTTCATGAGAGATAGGTTAAATATATGTTCCAAAAGGGGGCAAATATATCAGAACAAGCCTTAATAATAAAATTGGGTATACCGTCAATTCCCGTCGAGAACTTAGGTTTTAACTTTTTTATCGCCTCAAGGACTTCTGAGACATCGACAGTAAAAGCAGATAAAAAGTCTGTGTTGTTAATGTTGTCTGATGCACCGGCGGTCCTAAAACTAGAATAGCAGTGACTAAAGTTATCAGAGAAACGATTAGCTATGTCAATTGGCGAGGACAAACAGCTAGTTGATTCACGTAAGCATAAGTTTTGTGCATTGTCGCGCATGTGGCTTTTAGCATAGCGCCAGAACGTCCGAGGTTCTCTAGTCAAACTTTTTTCAATATTCGACGAGTGCAATAACTTATCCTTCTTATAGACTTCTTTCACCAGTGCACGGTAAACACTAAATTTATCGTACCAGGCTGGTAGTCCTGTTTTCTTATACATTCGATTACAGTGAGACTTATTGCGAGATAGGCGTTTTAGCTCTCTAGAGAACCAGCGAGGATACTTAGATTTATGTGCTTGCTGTTTTGGAATAAAATTGCTCATTGCAGTAGACACTACCGCAGTCACTTTTGTAGTGGCTGAATCAGCATTTTGATCTGATAAAACATCAGACCAATCATGCTGAACAAGACTATCGTAGAAGCTGCAATAGTCTCCATTTCGATAACGAAACGACGACAACTGATGATTTGCACGGGGCCTACATGACAAACAAAACTGAACTACAAAGGGAGGATAATATGCATCGACAGGCACCAAGGGTATAACAGCCGGAACAAGATACTCTATGGGTGCATTTGATAAGCATAAATCAAGCACGTTATCAGCAGTATTTTTGCAAAAGTTGAACTGAGTAAACCCACAAAAATTTGAAAAAGAAAGTAACCATTCTGCTTTATTAGAGGTAACACTATTCACATGCGACAGCTTTCCAGTCGACCAATCAAGGCCAGGGAGGTTAAAATCTCCATATATTTGTACTCTGTATTTAGAAAAATCAATAGTATTACAGAGGGTCTCAAAATGGTCAATAAACGCAATGTCATCAAAAAGTGGAGGGAAATAGTAGTTTCCTATTAAATAGTGAAAACCATCGCTGGCAGGAATTTCCACCCAAACACACTCAGCATAGGTTTCGAAATCCGCTCTTCGAAGCGACTGAACAGCACAGTCAACAGCTACCAAAACCCCACCTCCAAATTTTTGACCCGTGTTTGCATAGTCGCGATGTCTCCTGTGAACAACATAGTTTGGAGGAAAATATTCAACATTGGATATTCTGTCACAGAGCCACGTTTCTGTCAGACAAACTATGTCTATGTCAGTTGAAAGAATACTCGTCATCAGTTCCGCAGCTTTTGTTCTTAAGCCACGAGCATTCTGATAAAAAACCTTAGGGCGTAGATGCATCGTCGTCGTCGAAGTAGTATTTGTATACAATTTTATTGTGTTTTTTTCATCTTCTTTTTTTTTCCTTATTATTTTTTAAGACAACATAGAGATATGAGGCAAAATCAATTAAAAAAAAACGAAAACCAAAGGAAATCTTTTGTAGAGGTATGTACAAGTAATATTTTATACATTTTTGTATTTTTGCATTTGCAAAATAGGAATACTTGTTATTTTTCAGGAAGTCTATGGTGCATCCTTTCATTATTCCAAGGTATTTAAATTAATTTTCTCCGTACACTCCTTTTTTCATTTTCCAGACAGATTAGAAGGGCAGGCTTTGTTTTTTTCCCTGTCTTTCCTGTTTTTTTCCCTAATAGTCTTTTGAGGCAACCGGGAGTGGGCATCTTTCAGGTCTGTACCCTACTCCCAGGTGAAACATTGATGTACCCCCCCCCCCCCACAAACACACACATTCACACACTCTAGACTCTTCCCCAAAAAGATGTGTTGTTGAATATCAATCTTTGCTTTTTTTGTCTTGTTGCTGTTTTTTTTTGTGTGTGTGTGGGGGTATTGAGCCAATTAGTTGGTAGGTTGTCTTTTATTTCTTACTTTTTTGGGGGAGTGTTAGGAACTAACCTGGCCTCCTCCCCCAAGCGTTTTTCTTACAGGTCTTTTGAGACAAAGGGCCTTCTGGTGCGTCGGAAGTGGGCACCTGCCAGGTCTGTGCCCTGCTCCCTGGTGGGGTATTGATGTCCCCTTTCCACACTCTCGTCTCTTCCCCGTTTGTATTGTATTTATTTATTTCACGTTGTCTGGTTTTTTCCTTGTCTCCATGCTGTTTGCGTTGTTTTTGTTTTTGACGGATTATTCGTCACTTATTTGAAAATTTCACTTAATCTCATCTTTTTTTTGGGGGGGGGGGAGGGGGATCAGGAAGAAATTTGTCCCCCTTTCTCCTAGCACAGCGTTGGCAGGCCGCAAGTGAAGCGTGCGTCTTGTAGATCTCGTTGTTCTGTCTTAATTTTATTTTTATTTTTTTCGTAGTCATGTCGTTTCTCATGTTTTTTCTTTTTTTTTAAATTGTACTTTGAGAAGTGTGTTTAAAATACATTTATATTCTTTTTTCTTCATACCTGTGGTATGATAGGAGCCACCGTCTCCACCATCCTGGTTAGAATTTTTATGAACTTTTCATTAGTACAAAGTTTTCTTTTCTGTTATAAATTTTAGGTTGGACTATTAAAGCTTCTAATTGTTCTTGTCTACAAATATATGTATATGGACATTCTGCATGGTAATGTAAAAAGTCTATAGCAATATATCAACAAGGACAGTCTCAATGTTGTATTTCCCCAAATCTTAAAAAATAATAAAGAAAGCGTCCATGGTTAGTGAGTACTTGTGTTAGAAAATAATCTGAAGGAAAGTAATCTGGTATAGCATCTATGTTTGGAACCCATTGGAAAAGAGGTGTACCTTTACCTTAGGTTTGCCACTGTTTGCAAGACAGGGAGTCTCCATGTATTCGAGCTTCATTTGCTACTTTGTCGGGGATGTCGTTGCCGTAATTTTCACTGTGGCTTTTAAGATAGTAAAGATATATTATATGTTTTCTTGTTAAATGTTCCAGTGTTTGTTTAATTTCGTCTACCTCACTATTATAATTTATTGGGTTGTCCAGGGCTTGTGAAGAGGATAAACTGTATATTATTAAACTAACCGTATATTTTCCTTTAATGTTTTAATGCATAGAAGCGCTTTATATAGCGCGGTTAATTCTGCGTCGTAGATTGTAGCATTATCTGTTAATTTATATTTTCTAAAATTTGTTATTTCTGAGTTTGGTTTTAATGCCACAAATGCAGCACCAACAGTGTTGTTTCATACGGATCCATCTGTATATATATCTCTGTTGATGTAATATTTCTGTCAGTGAAATTGCTAAATAAATACTGTAGTAATTTTGCGGGATGACTAGCTTTTATATATACCGGCATATCTACTTCCTGATACGTTATTGCATCGTCAGCAATGGTCAGATTTTTTTGTAAGTTATACTGAGAAAAAAGAGCTATTTCTTTTTCTAAGACTAAGTGGATAGGGGTTATATTTGATAGTATGTTAAGGCTTATGTTACTCACAGTGCGGAAGCCTTTTTTGTTTATTTATTCAAAGGAATCCTTTAGATGCAAATGAGGTTTCTTCTTTGATGGGAGTTTTTTTTCAGTTTTATAATAAACAGGACCTGCCTATGTAATTATATTTTCTATAGATCGAAGATAAAATTGACGAAAGTTGGCTGGAGTAAAATCCCTATTTAGACATTAAAAGTTTCCTAATGCTGACGTAGTTAGTGTAATTTTGCGTATTATATGACTGAGGTGTGGTAAGAAAGATAATTGACTATCAAAAATAACTCCTAAGAGTTTAAACTTTTTAGTAATTTTGATGGGTGTATTGCCTAACTTTAATATTGGTGGTCTTTTTTGTTATGAATTTTCATGAAGCAAAAACTGTGTTTTTAGAGGGTTAAATCTTTATGTTTTATACTTCAAGTGTCTGTTATATTGGCCTAGCTCTAAATTCAAGTTCCCTTCTTGTGTGCCCCTTAACAAAAATCGTCAAGTCGTCAGCGAATGCTTGAATATGCACCCCCTCAAGAAGTGTTTCTATAAGCAAGGTTTATATTAAAACATTTCACATTAAGGGGCTTAAAGGTGAGCCTTGAGGGCATCCCATGGGCATGATCTAAGTTATGTTTTTTTTAGTTAATGTGTATATTAGTGGTATATTGTAAAATATTTATTTTAGGAGAAAATAGATGTTTCTAGGTAGATGCACATTTTTGAAGTAAAGAAGAAAAGGTAGCCAGATTGAGTTAAAAGAATTTGGTATAAGGAAATCAAAATGCATTTTTTTATTTTCTCGTTGGTAGCATAGTATATTTTATTTGAGATTATATCAAGCTGTAGTTCAAGATTTTCTATGTGTGAAACCATATTGTAGTGAATGTTGTAAATTATTGTGGTATTAAAAGTAACAGATCTATTTTTTAAGAGATTCTCGAGAATCTTACCAAGTATAGATGAAATCCATATAGGCCTATAATTTCGAGGTTCGTTCGTTCCTTGTTCTTCGTTTGGTAGTAAAATGACTCTTGATGTTTTTCAAATATCTGGATAATAGCAGAATCTTAAACATGCATTGAATATATTGCCGCCCGCAGAGCCGAGAAAGCAACGCTCGGTCACGGTCTTCTGGAAGATTCCCATTCATTCTCGCACTAGTTGTAACTTTCCCTTTGCTTTGTTGTTCTCGAAAGTGCCAGCTCATCCTCGCCCCGAGCGCGCGACGCTGGAACTTTCTTCGCAGAACTTTCGAGATAACGACGCACGGTAGATAAGCAGCTACCCGCGACCTTGTCGAGTCAGAGTCCCGCGCGCTCTGTTGTCGCCGCCGAATCGCCGCCTGCTTTTCTGCTGCCTCGACGCTCTTTCGTTCGTTTATTATTTTTGGTTGGCACAAGTTCGCCTATTAAACCTTTATTTTTGAGTTCACTGCTCGTCTTCGTGTCACCTCCGTTCGTGACATTTCTGGTGGAGGTGCGGGGTATGAAACCCGTGCAGCGTACCCCTACAAGACCTCGTTCAGCAAGCCCCATTTCCCGACGACCTTCCGTTGAAGACTCGGAGCATCGTGCCAGCCGCCGTCTTCAAGGGCAAGCTCCTGAACTCGGACCTCTCCCGGCGAGGACAAGGCAAGTGACAACGACGATGGCTTCCTCGAACGGCGCAGACCACAGTAGCAGCCCCCGTCGTTTACCTGCCCGTCGCCCCTCGGACTCCGACGCCTTTCCACGGGGAAATCCACGAGGACGTCGAGGACTGGATCCAACACTACGAGCGCGTGGCACGCCATAATGGATGGACCGCCGAGCAGTACCTGCAGAACCTCTACTTTTCGTTGGAGGGTACTGCGAGGCACTGGTTCGAGAACCACGAGGCTGCGCTCACGTCGTGGGACGCCTGCGTCACCGAGCTGAAGCGGGCGTTCATGAATCAGCATCGCAGGCAGCGGGCCGAAGACCTTCTCCAGGCGAGGACTCAAGGCCCCAACGAAACGGTCACCAGTTTCGTTGAAGACATCCTCCGCCTGAGCAGCCGCGCCGACCCGCAAGCTACCGACGAGAAGAAGTTACGCTTCCTTATGAGAGGCGTGAAAAGCGAAATCTTCGGCGGACTTATTCGCAACCCCCGACGACCGTCGAAGAATTTGTTGCCGAAGCAACAAACATCGAGCGGGCGTTAATGGCCCGAGCGCGCCACTACCATCGGCTCAGCAACGTCTCGACTTTGGCCTCGGCCCGCTCCGAGTTCAGCACTGGTGCCGACGAGCTTCGCGACATCATCCGAGACGTCGTCCGAGAGGAGCTCCGAAAGCTGCTCCCCGCTGCTGAGCGTCCGGCGTCGCTGTCAGTCGCCGAGATCGTGCGCGAGGAGGTGCAGCGAGCCGTCCAGCCAGAGTCTCCCGTCGACCTGCCACCACCGGAACAACCGACGGTGAGCTACGCCGCCATGGCCAGACGACCGCCGCCAGCTGCCCGTCAAGCTCCTGCGCCACCACGACGTGAACCTCCAGCGCCGCAGTACTCCCAACGACGCGAAGATCGGCAGCACGTCCGACCAGAGCGACCCACGCCGCGAAAAACCGACGTGTGGCGAACGGCCGACCGACGCCCGCTTTGTTACCACTGCGGGGAAGCTGACCATGTCTACCGCCGTTGCCCGTACCGACAGCTGGGGCTACGCGGCTTCCACCCCGACGACCCGCGACCACGCTACGGCGAGCGACCCCGGGACATCGACGAATACCTCCGCCGGTCGCCATCCCCGGGACCGTCTCCCCGCCGCGGTTTCCGATCGCCGTCACCACAACGCCCTGCATCGCCTCATCGTAGGTCCCGCCGAGAAAGCCTGTCCCCCCTGCCTCGCCGGGAAAACTGAGTGCGGCAATACCGGGAGGTGGTATTGCCGATGACGAACGACGCCAATATCCTCCACAAACGCCGGAGGGCTCCCACACCAGCGACGAGACGCATAGGAACGACGGTTCTGCGACGGTGTCGAATAACCTCGACGTTACCATCGACGGCCACGACGCGAAGGCACTCGTCGACACCGGAGCAGACTATTCCGTTTTAAGTGGGAAGCTCTCTCGCCGCCTTCGGAAAGTGATGACGCCGTGGGATGGCCCGAAAATACGAACCGCCGGCGGACATCTCATCACACCAGTGGGAAGGTGTACTGCGCGCGTGGACATCCACGGAGAAACCTGCCCCGTGAAATTCGTCGTCCTCAAGGACTGTTCGAGAGACGTCATCCTTGGCATGGACTTCCTCTGTGAGTACGGTGCCGTGATCGACCTTGGCGCAAACAGGTTGACGCTGCGAAAGCCCGTGCTACCTCCGGAGGGATCCGAAACGACGCCAGCCGCCGTCCGAGTCATTGTCGACCACGTGAACCTGCCGCCACGGTCGAGTGTTCTGGTGCCCGTCGTGACCGATGCAGTGGCCCGCGGGAAAGTCCTTCTGGAGGGCAGCGTCCAACTGCTTCTCGGGAGAGGAATAGGCGTCGCAAGGGGCGTAACGGAGCTGCAGGATGGACGTACTGTGGTCCTCGTGACGAACTTTCGACCGGAGGCGCAGCACCTCACGAAAGGTGCCACCGTAGGACACGTCGAGGAACTCCTGGCCGACGCCGAAATCGCCGCGATCTCCGACGAGCCCTCGCCGTGTCAGCCGCACAGTACACCACCGCCGCAGCTCGACGTCAACCCCAAGCTCAGTGCCACGGAACGACGACAGCTCGGAGACCTCCTCGCCGAGTTCGGCGACTGCTTTGCGACGACGTCGAGGGTGCGCCAGACAACAGTGGCGAAACACCGCATCGTTACCAACGAGGATGCGCTCCCGGTGCATCGGCCGCCGTACCGGGTGTCCCCAAAGGAACGAGAGGCCATTCATAACCAAGTACAAGAGATGCTGAACGACGACATCATTCAGCCTTCGAGCAGCCCGTGGGCCTCTCCAGTCGTGCTGGTGAAGAAAAAGGACGGAACGCTTCGATTCTGCGTTGACTACCGGCGACTCAACGCGGTGACGAAGAAAGACGTGTATCCGCTCCCCCGCATCGACGACACGCTGGACCGGCTGCGCCACTCACGGTACTTTTCGTCGATGGACCTTAAGAGTGGCTACTGGCAGATCGAAGTCGACGAACGGGACCGAGAAAAAACTGCCTTCGTCACGCCCGACGGACTGTATGAGTTCAAGGTGATGCCCTTCGGACTCTGCACAGCGCCGGCAACGTTCCAACGCGTCATGGACACCGTCCTGGCAGGCCTCAAGTGGCAGACATGTCTCGTTTACCTCGACGACGTCGTGGTATTCTCGGCCAACTTCGACGAGCATTTGCGACGCCTTCGAGCCGTTCTTGAGGCAATCAGGACCGCAGGACTCACCCTCAAGCCAACGAAGTGCCGGTTTGCCTACGGCGAACTGAAGTTCCTGGGCCACGTTGTGAGCAACGAAGGTGTAAGTCCTGACCCTGAGAAAACTCGCGCCGTAGCGGCCTTTCCACCGCCCACCGACAAAAAGGCCGTCCGACGATTCCTGGGACTTTGCGCGTACTACCGGCGATTCGTTCGGGATTTCGCAAAGCTTTCTGCGCCGCTCACGCACCTCACGAAAGACGCCGTGAACTTCGAATGGGGTGGAGAACAACAACAGGCATTTGACGAACTAAAGCGACGGCTCCAGTCACCACCGATTCTCGGCCACTTCGACCAATCAGCCGAAACGGAAGTTCACACGGACGCCAGTAATACAGGCCTCGGAGCGGTGCTGGTCCAACGACAAGACGGTGCGGAGCGCGTGATCGCATACGCTAGCCGGACGCTGTCGAACGCGGAACGCAACTACTCGACAACCGAGAAGGAATGTCTGGCCGTCGTCTGGGCCATCACGAAATTCCGCCCGTACTTGTACGGGAGCCCATTTCGGGTGGTCACCGACCACCACGCGTTGTGCTGGTTAGCGAGCCTGAAGGATCCATCGGGACGTCTCGCTCGGTGGAGCCTACGACTGCAAGAGTACGACGTGACCGTGGTCTACAAGTCAGGCCAAAAACACAGCGACGCCGACTGCCTGTCCAGAGCCCCTGTCGAGTCAGCTACCGGATGTGCCAAAGACGACGGCGACGACGACGACCACTTTCTTGGCGCGGTGAGCATTCACGGTATGGCAGCGCTCCAGCGGGACGATCCTGAGTTGCGTGCACTGATCGACCACTTGGAGGGACGAGGGGGTACGATTCCCCGAGCCTTCTCACGTGACCTGCCAAGATTCGCCGTCCGGAGAGGTATCCTCTACAAAGAGAACTTCGGGGACAGCAACTCGACGTGGCTCCTGGTGATTCCTACTAGTCTTCGAGAAGAGATCTTCCAAGCGTGCCACGACGACCCAACATCTGGTCACCTTGGCTACAGTAGGACTCTTGCACGGATCCGAGAGAAATACTACTGGCCCAAGCTCCCGAAGACTGTCCACCTCTACGTCCGTTCGTGCCACGAATGCCAACGACGCAAGAAACCGCCGACGAAGCCGGCAGGTCTCCTGCAACCGATCGTGCCCCTGACTGCACCATTCCAGCAGATTGGAATGGATCTTCTCGGACCTTTCCCACCGTCGACGCAGGGAAACCGTTGGATAATCGTGGCAACTGATTATCTCACCAAGTACGCCGAGACAAAGCACTCCCGTCGGGGACCGCCGTGGAAGTAGCCAAGTTCTTCGTGGAGTCTATCGTCCTCCGACACGGCGCTCCCCAAGTCCTGATTACGGACCGAGGATCCTCGTTCATGGCGCAACTGACACAAGAGATACTCCGCCTGAGCCACACCGACCACCGCCGGACCACAGCATACCACCCGCAGACCAACGGGCTGACGGAGCGACTAAACAAGACCATCGCCGACATGATTTCGATGTACGTGGACGTGGAACACAAGACGTGGGATGAAGTGTTGCCCTACGTCACGTTCGCGTACAATACGGCGATTCAAGAAACTACCGGCATTACACCTTTTCAGCTGGTGCACGGCAGAAAGGTGACGACGATGCTCGACGCCATGCTGCCCCACGACCCGACGGACGGCGGCACCGACGACGCCCAGCTGGTCACCCAACGAGCAGAAGAGGTGCGACAGCTAGCTCGCCTTCGCATAAAGAACCAGCAACGTGTGGACGCTGGCCGGTACAACCTCCGTCGCCGCGACGTGGAGTTCCAGCCCGGAGACAGGGTGTGGGTGTGGACGCCCATTCGCCGCCGCGGACTCAGCGAGAAACTGCTAAAACGCTACTTTGGACCCTACAAGGTCATCCGCCGCCTCGGGGACTTGAACTACGAGGTGCTCCCCGACGGAACCCGACCATCAGGACGCCGCCGACCACGACCCGAAGTCGTACACGTAGTTCGACTGAAGCCGTTCTACGCGCGATAGGATTGCAGCACCGCATGTTTATTTCATTTCACCGTAAAAATGTTTAGCCATTTCTGTTTTCCTTTCACGTTGCATCGGGACGATGCACTTTTAAAAGGGGGATAATGCCGCCCGCAGAGCCGAGAAAGCAACGCTCGGTCACGGTCTTCTGGAAGATTCCCATTCATTCTCGCACTAGTTGTAGCTTTCCCTTTGCTTTGTTGTTCTCGAAAGTGCCAGCTCATCCTCGCCCCGAGCGCGCGACGCTGGAACTTTCTTCGCAGAACTTTCGAGATAACGACGCACGGTAGATAAGCAGCTACCCGCGACCTTGTCGAGTCAGAGTCCCGCGCGCTCTGTTGTCGCCGCCGAATCGCCGCCTGCTTTTCTGCTGCCTCGACGCTCTTTCGTTCGTTTATTATTTTTGGTTGGCACAAGTTCGCCTATTAAACCGTTATTTTTGAGTTCACTGCTCGTCTTCGTGTCACCTCCGTTCGTGACAATATTTAGGACTTGTATCTTATGATTATTAACTATTGATTTAACAACATTTGTTGTGAGTTTATCTGTACCCGGTGAAATTCGGGAAGCAAGCTGTGTTAGTATTAAGTTAAGCTTAGTTTCAGTGAAAGATACGTCATCTTCTGTGTTATTACGCACTCATATTCTTCGTCTTAGGTCGAAGAGAGTAAAATTTCGTTAGGCCTTTTTTAAATTCGGGATGGGCCGCTTTGAATTTTTTGTAGGCTTCCTCAATCGATTGTCATGAACTGCTTCGTGACGTAGACTCGCTTTCTGTGAACGAAAAGCCGCACGACACCTTTCTTATACGAACTTCTTCTTGATCAGTTCGTAGCGTGTGGCGTGTAATAAGCTATAACAAGAGACACATCGTTATTTGTTATTTGATGTCCTTCACGTGAATGATCCGTCGCCCAGGGGTGCTATTCTGGTCGCAAACGGATACCTTTCAAGTTTTGATGTATCGAGAAAGAAGGGGCGGAGCCTAGATCATGAAAGCTTCTTCTCTCCCAACTATCGAGTTTGCAATCCCTGCCTAGCGCAAGACAAAGAAAGCCTACGTTAGAATGGCGTGCCTTCGTATCTAGGGCGCGGATGCATGTCACCTTGCGCAGCGCGAAAATCCTTACATGTTTCTCTTTCCGCTGTCGCTTTTCTGGGGCGTCAGAGCGAGCGCATAATAGAGAAAACAAGACCCTTGGCTAACAAAATTTTATTAAAAATTACTCCAAAAATGTTTGAAATAATGTACTATTTTTTTCTAATTTTACATGAAATATAATTTGGCAACAAGTGTTCTGTTTCTACTTATTTACCTCAGTGCTTCAAGTCAATTATGGCTGAAACCATGTTTGAAAGGGCGTGTGTTGTTTGCGTCGGGTGCATTTTCCTTTGCGTATAGTGGTAGTTTTGATGGAATTTCGGGAACATTGAAGAAAGAGTGAGTAAACGTGTGGCACAACAACATCGAGCGACGATAACGATGACGACAACTAGACCATCGTCACCATATAACTCCTTGAAACAAGACCAACCGCGCGACGTCAGTGCAACCTCCGCTTCAAGCATCTATGCCTTGGGGTAATAGCTGTCTGCATTGAGTGAATTACCTCTTTGAAGACGGTTGCCTTCACCAAAAAGAGCCACTTCTTCGAGCACTCCGCGATGGTGTCACATCGTCACGTAGGCTAGCTGTTGCTAGTTGAGGCTGCTGTTTCAGCTGAGGAGGGCGAGGAAGAAGACAATTCCACCTAGATCATCGAACAGTAATCTCTGTATCGTTCTGGTTATTTGTCTACTTTTAGAGTTGTCTGAGATATTCCATGTATTCGTTTAAATTCCCAAACTTATAGCGACCAGCTTGATAGTAAAAATAGCTTATTAGAATACCTAAATTAAATAAAGAGACTGATAAACCCTAGTGCGTTCCGAACATTCATCTTGAATAGGAAGCGTTACGAAAAACAAGACCATTCAAGAAATTTATAGCACCAAACTACAATGGGCTAGCAGTATAAAAACCTCTCACTGTCAAGCCCACTATCGCTGACAGAGTGTAGTGAGTTACTAGCACATTTATTAGATTTCTTACCTGACTAACCGAAAGATAACAGACACCCGCGCGAGTGTTCTTCTAGCTCCTGTAAGAGCTTTAACGCCACGAGCCACGCGCGGGTAAAGACACCAGCAAAATTGTATTGCTCGACTCTGAAACTACTAAAGAGTAATAAAGACGAATACGTCGCATTGATTACATTTAGACGCGAGCATTTAAATTTCTTCAGCATTAGTTAATGCAATAACTAGTTAACCTTCGACATGACAACATCCAGACCCAACTCGAGATCCCCACTAAGACGACAAGATAAAGAAGAAGAACACAACTCTTCCGAGCCCACAGCAGACTCCATGGACAGTCAACGACGGAAAGGGAAAAAGGAGAAGAGAGCCGCCAGGTCGTATGCCCAGAAAGAAAAAGACAAGACGAAAGAATGTGAATCGAAACAAAAAAAATAGACACTAATGACAAAAAAAAAAGAAGAGAAAACAGATGAATCAATGGGGACAATACAACCTGAGCCGGCCCCATCTGAGGTGCTTGGGGGCCGCTGCGGGCGCTCCCGGGGGTTCCCGCGGGTGCCTCCGCTAGTGTTCCTGTGGAGTCGTTCCGGGACAGGCTGGGGATGGCACAGATGGAATACATCAAGACTGTCACCCCACTTGCAGTCCTAATGACCAAGGAACAGATCAATGCTCTAGCACTGAGTGTTCAGAACTTAATCAACATTTCGATCGACCTAATTAAACATAATGCATACTTACAGGGGAGGCTGGATGAGTGGGCTCTCCAGCCGCCTCGCAGCTAGGCTGATGTACCAAACAACTCAAATAAAGGACAAACTAACAAATTAACAAAACTGACAACGCTAACAACACCTGAGGACAAGAGGTGCGAGCCAGGAAAGGCAGCACCTCGGGTCTTCCCAAAATCACCACAGAAGGGGAGAGAGTTTTCAGAAGTAATCTCCACTTTGAGATCGGCGGTCCTCCCTGAAGAGTTGACCCTTACCGCTCCCGAGTTTCGGACCATTAAGGAGGAAGCGCTTATTTTGAGTACTTCCAAGGAAGGAATCTCCAACTTGGAAAAAGCAAATAGTGATAAACCAGAACTGCAAGAAGAACTAGAAGTAAAAAAAATCTTTCAGACGAAACCCTCAAATTAGGGTTAGGGGGATCGTAACAGCCGATCCTGAACAGCTAAAAGAAAAACTGATGAATCAAAACAAACTGACTGGAACCACTGAGGAGATACAGATTGCGCGGACGTTTGCAAACCGCAACGGGTTGGCCATAGTCATCTTCGAGCTCAGCCCGAGGATGTTCAGGGAGCTGCAAAAGAAAGAGAAGGTCTTCCTTGATAGGACCTCGTATCCTTTGGAAGAAAACCTCTATATCACGTTTTGCGAAAAATGCTGCCGGTTTGGCCACTTGCTTGCACGCTGCACTGTATCTCCTCAATGCCAGAATTGTAGCAGAGACCATCTGGGGGAAAACTGTCAGGAACAAATAAAAACATGCATAAGTTGTACAAATAATGCCTCTTTTACGAAGAGAAACCTTACACATTAGGCGCTCTGGCAACAGTGCCCAAGCTACCTCGCCCAAGTGGAGAGGTTGCAAACGAAAATCACATACCAATTATAAAAAAAGAGAGTCATGCTTACAAACATGAATGAACGTTCAAAATTTTTCAGATTAACACTAATCATTCATATTTAGCTAAAGAACATCTAAATATTACCATACACAAAATTCAACATAATGCAATTGCACTTCAAGAACCCTATTGTTCTAAACATAAAAATAATTGGATTTTCTTTAACAGACCACATTATAGAATATACTGAACAACCACGCGCAGCTATGATTGTACTGGAAAAGGAAGTAGACCTTTTTGTTCAAAAAATAACCCGAGATATAATTTCACTCGCAATAACAACAAAAACAACAAAAATAAGAATCATAAATGCTTATAAGTCTCCAAAAGAAGATATTGCAATCATAATGCGTAGAGTAGAAGCGATCCTCACAACGCGGGAGAATCTACCAACAGCCATTCTGGTTGATTTCAACGCAAAACACCAGGCATAAGGGAGGATCCTGAGATAGTTCAGAGATATCCTAGCCCAATTCGCAATGAATCATTCACTTTTTATTTTAAATAACAGTGATCAAGGACCAACTTATATCTCAACAACTGGCACTAGTTATATCTATCGAACCTCAACTAATCATTTAATTTCACAGATATATCTGACTGGAAGACTTTAGACATCCACAGTGAAAGTGATCATAAATACATCCTCACAACGTGTTTAGCAGAACCCACGATGTCAGCAAAACGACTTACAAAAAAAGGCAGTATAAAATTACGAGAACACATTAAAACCGACAAATGGATGTTAGAACTAAAAGATCAGAGTATTGCAACTAAAGAAAAACTAATATATATATATATATATATATATATATATATATATATATATATATATATATATATATATATATATATATAATAGAACAACTATATGTAAAGATTCACACCTACATAAATAAACTCTCCAGAATAGTGAGACAACACTCCAAAACATTAATATGGTAGAATGCGGATTTAGAAATAGAACGGAAAAAAGTGGGCGCTCCATGTAAAAGATATCAAAGACGTAAAAAGAATAAAAGACATATACAAGAGATAACATACAAAACTGTTTTACGTGATTATAAAAAAAAACATAAAAGGAGCAAAAGAAACATCTTGGCATAATTTCTGCACAGAGGTTTCAAACATAAGTATATTTGGTATACCATACAAAATAGCAACTAAGATAATAACACATCGTATATTAATTCCTCCTATCACTAACGTTAATGAAATTGGAACACAAACCCTAGAAAAATTTATCCATCTCATCTTAAAGACTATGACTTTTCAGAGGATAAAGTAGAAACATATTAGGAACATAAAAAAAATACCCAACCTCTATTAAATGAAGGAAAAAAAAGGTAGCAACTTCTTATTTTTGCTTACATTTCTCTCAAATGCCACAGGGAAAACGATCACGACATTTAAAAATGTTGAAGATTTCTTTTGTAACAGTATTTTAGAAAAACTGCGTCCTGGTAACATTTGGACCCACTTCGAAGAGAAAAAATACCTCTCTCCAAGAAAGTAGGCATTGAACACGAAGATGAGCTAGAGTTGTCAATGTGAGAGCCTGGTGGAGAG
This sequence comes from Ixodes ricinus, assembly GCA_037355805.1. NCBI lineage: Eukaryota > Metazoa > Arthropoda > Arachnida > Ixodida > Ixodidae > Ixodes > Ixodes ricinus. Next base: position 98,570 of record JAZHYW010000133.1, read on the forward strand.
TTAATAAGAAAAAATTTAGAGGCAACAGCTTTAATTACGAGTTCAAGATGTGGACAACAAAATACACACACCACTCTTACTTCAGACGCGCTCAACGACATGCTATATGCCTCGGAAAAGCGACTGCGCAGCCACGTGCCATGATCTCAAACTTCGACTTTGCCTGCCGAAGAGTGGAGTGTTGTTATCCAATGTGCCGTGCAAGGTTACCACTGGAAGAACAAGATGGTGACGATCTTCACTCGGGTAGCCACGACCTCAAAGGGAACGCTAAGCTTTGGAGTGGAGGGTGATGACTTTTGCCACGACTCTGCAAACGCGCTCTTTGCACTCGCACTGATCGAAGAACAACTTAAGCAGCTGCTGCCCGTGTTTTCGGATGTAATTTATATTTCCCAGGAGGCTCCAAGCCGCTTCAAGTATCGTTTCCAATTATACAAATTCGAGAAGATGTCAGATGTCACCAAGTGGGTCTACTCAGCGTCAGGACACAAAAAGAAAAGCACGTGCGAAGGAGTGTGCGGGGTTCTCAAGCATCACACATCAATGCGTAATTTGAAAAGAACGGAATAAAATTCTATAACCGACAGGCTGTCCTGTGTTGAGAAACTGAGCCATAAAATATTGGGATAGTGATTTTTGAGAAGCTGTGCCATAAAATCAAGAAGATAGTGCTTGTCTCAATCGCCCGAGAGAAGATAACCCGTTTCGGGAAGTCAAAGAAGGGATGGAAGAAGTTTAGGGCGTCAAAGGGCATTAAGTCCTCTCGCGTGTGGAACAAAGGACCTCGGGGACAATACAGTCATAATAGAAAGAGTTTGTAAAACTCCAGACCAGCAGTACACGTATACTAGGACCGTGAAGCGGACAGTCAAGCATGTTTGAACAAAGAATTCACTTCGCCTCTAGGAAGTGAGCCTGCTCTCTGCAACGAGACGGCTGCGTTCAAATATCCAACAGTGAATTGCCTGAATTATTACCTGTGTGAACGTTAACTCAATATCCCAGTGAACCAGTATCTAAAAACGTGCTTCCTTCTAAAATCTGCTCTCAATATTTTGGGTTTCTGACTGTTCCTTTACTCTCCTTCTCGTGTTAGATAGTACCGCCAGTCCCGTGTTCTGTATTGCTTGGGTTCTTCCTATCTGTGGTCTATCAAACATACATGAACACGAACTTAGACAGAGCTTTGAGAACTCTAACGTGGGCAGTAAAACATGTTTTGTGTCGATGAAACCACAGTGCGTGTTTTCAAAGCATTTTCACACAGTTGTACAATTCTGTAGTATTTCTACGATCTGTCAAGCTTTTTCAAAACTAAAATATCGACGTGGCCTAGTTGGTTCAACATATTAAAGTTATAAAGCGCAAGGGACAGACACGGACATGAAGTAGAAATTGGGTTTTGTGTTTAATTATACAGCCTAGAACTTGGTCTGCCTCAACGGGCAACGAGTCTACCTGCTGTAAATGGGAAATTTAGCCAGTGCAGTACAACCGCTAGCCTGGGGTCTTTAACATGCCTTATGCAGCTGTGACACACGACCGCACGCCGGTACAATGCTCATCCAGATCTAAACCGGCAGGGGTGGGGATTGAACCCAGGAACCTGGGTTCTGCAGCGCGAGCTTTTGTTCCACGTGCTCCGAGCTGGGGGGGGGGGGGGCTAAGCAAGGCACGGAGAGATCAAGGCGAGTTCTCCGCCGTTTGGTCGGCGCCGCGCATGACGAGACGTGCCGACACTCCCTAGGTCGTGACGTTACAACGGAGGGTTTGAGGCGGGCGGAGGGTGGCATATTCGGAGCTCGCGGCGAGATGCTGTGACGTCATTGTGACGTGGCAGAAGCCGCCGCGGATGAGAAAAGCTTGCCGGCTCCGACCTAGGCGAGTTTAGGCGAGTTAGGCGTGAGATAAGGGAGAAGCGTCCAAAAACGGCAGCGTTTTTGTTCGTGTTTCGCCGTCGGCGTAGGTACTTAAGCCACGCAGATGCGTTTGACATGGACGACGTTGATTTTCAAAAACACTATCGCCTCTCGAAAGACGTGGTAAGGTGGCTGTGCGATGAGCTGCGTGGCGACCCTGGCTTGAGGCGGCGGAGCCGTGCATAGACTGTTGTCACCGTTGAGCAGCAAGTCCTCATGGCGTTGCGGTTTTTCGCGACGGGGAGCGACCAGTGGTTGGCGGGGAGCGACGAAAACCTCTCCGTCCACCAGACCACGGTGAGCTCAGCCGTCCGTCCCGTGACCGTGGCCATCTTTCGCCGCCTGGGCCCCGCGTGGGTCGCTTTCGCCGAGACCGTCGAAAAACGTGCGGCCACACAGGAAGCCTTCCTGCGACGAGGCACCCTCCCAGGCTTCGTTGGGTGCGTGGGTTGGACGTTTGTGGCCATCAAGGGTCCTTCACGGTTCTACCGAACCGTCAACAAGGCGTTGTATGGGTGCCGGAAGCTCCCCTATGCACTAAACGTCCTGGTGGTAAGATTCCATTTTTTGCTCCTACCGCGTTTGCAGCCCGTGGACGTGTTAGTTGTTGTAATCCGGAATCGTTATTTCCGCATCATATGCGAGAAAAGTCAAGTGGGCGGTCCGTGTAGTAATTGCTGCACCGTTCCATGGGCATCGTAAGAGTGTTGGGAGACGTGCTGCTATTTATACCTGTTGATGTACACTGAGGGCAGCGGTACAAGCTTATTTCACGATGATATCGACATATGTTTGTGGTTTTTTTCTCACAGTTGGTGCTTGCACGGGAGCACTGCTGACTCGGCTTTTTCAAAATGAAAGGAACGCAACATATGTACCAAACCTGCGATAATTTGTTTGTCTCTCTCTTCACGCTCTTATGTGTTGCAGGTGTTTTACTTCAATATGCGAATCCTGGCAGTCGACCCCTCGATGCCCGGCTGCTCACATGACGCCGTCGTGTGGAGGCAGTCATGGGTGCGTCAGCAGTGCATCGCTGGCAGGCTCATCAGGTGCGGGGAGTACCTACTCGGTGAGTGCACCTAAAGTGGCAGCACATTATCGGCTTGCATGAAAACAAAAGGCAGAGTACCTAGACATTTCTTGATTTTAACACGAGCACATTGCTGTAGAACTATACTCCAGTGTTTGGATGACTGGCCTAAAGCAAGGCGTTATGCAAAGGCTCACTTTCATGTCCTTGCTCGAGGCTCTAGAGCAGAGATGAGCAATGTAACAGTTCGTCCTTAGTGCAGTAGGGTTGAGACAGTTCAAATCAAGGAACAAACCGAACTGTTGTCGGTTAACCACTGAATTACACTAGGCGCTTCAAGAGAAGGAAAGTACAACAGTGGGGTTGATAGGTACTCCGTGTCCAGCCTCCAGCCGCAAACAATCTCCATCAAGTGTACTATTGTGTTTCATTTCCATTTCGGCAAGGTGAAATTCTTGCGGGTAACACACGTGAAAATTACTCCTGGAGATAGCCTGATGGTGCTCATTGGCAGAGCTTCCACAGTTTTTTTAAACCACTCGATTCCAAGGCGTGTTATCATCACCGTAGTCGGTGTCATCTGTAAAAACCCGTTGAGACGGCGAACACCTGATATTGGTTGACAGGCCTGCGACGTCTCTGGCACGCAAAGTGATATAGTGGTGGTTTCAACAAGTATGACTCGTTATTGGCACTATGCGTACGAACTCTTAGCATGAGTATGGCTCGGAAGCTACATGACTAACGCTGAATGCACACCACCTCCTCGTCGAAACGGCTCGTGGAGTGTAACGTGTGGAGGGTCGGACGGGATCAATAAAATTTGGTTAAAACGCAGCATTTGGTTCACATATCTGAGATTAGACTTGCTACTCTTCATGGAGGGAGCAGTGGATACCCGTTGGAGCAATGGCTCATGACTCCTGTGCCTGGCCGGCCAGCAGTCTCCACACCTGCCGGTCGTTAAAACGCTGCCCATGCCTCAATGAGGTTGGTGGTGGAGCACTGTATTGGGCTGCTGAACAGTCGTTTTCGATGCGTGCAAAAGCACCGGGTTCTTTACCACCACCCAAGGATCGCCGGCACGATTGTGGCAGCCTGTGCAGTGCTCCACAACATCTGCCACAGCGCAGGGGAATTGGATCCAGAATCGTCGTCGGAATCTGAGTCATGCAGCCTCTCTGACGACGACAGTGGGGCAGAAGAGAGCAGTGACGCAGCACGGGAGCGAAGAATCCTGTGGTCAAGGCGCCTCTACACTGAGGGTAACGCCATGCGGGACCAGCTTGTGCTTGGATCTAGCACAAGTTATCTGCGTCGTGTACGTCGCCGGTTTTACCGGATCCGCCATTGTTCTGGTCGCCACCGGTGATGGTTTTACACTTCTTTGTAAGTGTCATGCGTGCTCAGTGCTGTGGATGTTCTGCCGGAGCCTTTCGTACTTCCTGTGTGTGTGTGCCTGTAGGTGAGGTGTGTTTCCTGCCGGAGCCTGCCTCATCATTTGTCACGAATTACAAATGATGAGGCAGAGATTAACTAAAGGAACTAAACGTTTATTGAGGGCGAACTTGTGCCCAAAAAATAAAAAGGAAACGAAAGATAACAGCAGAGCGTCGCGGGCGTCGAAATCGGCGAAAGGGCAGAGTCGAACGCTGGGGCAAAACTCACTCCGGCTCGCCACGCGGAGCCCCTTATGTACACGCGTGGGCTTCTGGAATAATCGGCGTGGAAGGTTCGACGCGTAGAACATTCGGGCCTAGAATAAACAACAATGTTCTCGAATTCACCAGAACATAAACTGGAAGCATAAATGAAATCCGCGGAGGTCCCAGGAATCGAACCCTGGGCCTCCGCACGAAAGTCAAGCGCGATAACCGTTATGCCACGGGCGCGCTGCCTCGCTCGGTCAGCTGCGCCCGCGGCAATATGTATTTACACTCCACGAGCCGTTTCGACAAGGAGGTGGTGTGCATTCAGCGTTAGTCATGTAGCTTCCGGAGCCATACTCATGCTAAGAGTTCAGCACGCATAGTGCCGATAACGAGTCCTACTTGTTGAAACCACCACTATTTCACTTTGCGTGCCAAGAGACGCCGCAGGCCTGTCAACCAATATCAGGGGTTCGCCCTCTCAACGGGTTTTTACAGATGACACCGACTACGGTGATCATAACAAGCCTTGGAAACGAGTGATTTATAAAAAACACTGTGGAAGCTCTGGCAATGAGCACCATCAGGCTATCTACAAGAGTAATTTTCACGTCTGTTACCCGTAAGAGTTTCACCTTGCCGAAATGGAAATGAAACAGAATAGTACACTTTGGGGAGCTTGTTTGCGGCTGGAGGCTGGACACGGAGTACCTATCGTGCTTCCTGTGTGTGCACGTACTGTGAGGTCCGTGTTGTGCCGGAGCCTACTCGGACTCCGTGTGTGTGCCTGTACGGTGAGGTGTGTGTTCTGCCGAAGCCTGCTTGGACTCCGTTTGTGTGTGCCTCTAGGTGAGGTGTGTTTCCTGCTGGACCCTGCTCGAACTTGTGTGTGTTTGCCTGTAGGTGAGGTGTGTTTACTGCTGGAGCTTGCTTGGACTTCGTGTTTGTGTACACTGTTTCCTCTGTCCTTTCCGCAGCATTTACAGTGTATGTGGTGGCGGAGGTCGAGAAAAAAAGCTGTAAAGTACAGCTTGACAAGGTCCTCGACCTCCTACATAGGCGTAATGGCAGAGGCACAGGAAGGAAAAAAAAAAGAACACATACAAAAAAGATATTTCATACCAAAACATGGTTCAAGGTGAAACAAGAGGACACCATACAGGCGCACAATACGTACTAATAAAAAAAAATGTATATATTAAAAAAATAAAAAAAAGGTTACATGAAAGATGAAGTCATTGCCAATTTACCTATCTAAGCTTATAAAATATTCTCGAAGTTGTTTTGGTGATATTCTATTCAATTCCAGTTCTCTCTCTTCTAACTGGTTCAGCAATTTAGGCAACGTATATCGAACCATCTGGGAGCCGTAATTTGTTCTCCGAGCCACCATCTCCCAAAGGTGTGCATGACGAGTGGGGTAAACCGGTTCTTTCAGATAAAGATTAGCCAAATTTGTAAGGAAACGTGTATTTCTATTGTTTTCCGTCTTAAACATATTACTAAGTCTATAATTGTATAAATTGTATATATTAATAACGCGGAAAGCCCTAAACAGACCAGCTGTATGGGAGTCAAATGACACGCCGCCGATGGACCTCAGTATTTTTTTTTGTAATAAAAATATCTTCTCAAGGTTCGATAATGTAGTTGAGCCCCAAACAAGATGGCCATAATTTAAATACGAATAAAACAGAGAATTGTAGATTAGTAATTTCACATTCGTTGGCAAAATTGATCGATGGCGATATATCAGTCCAGTTATTCGTGACAGTTTGGGAATTATATAATTTATGTGATTATCCCAGGACATATTCTCAGAAAAGATCACTCCCAAAACCTTAAAATTGCTCACAATCTCAATTGGGGTTGAGTTAAGAGTAATATCTCTCATTATTCCAATCGATTTATTTCTCGTGCGAAAAAGTACAGCTTTAGTTTTATTTATGTTAATTTTTAATGAATTTTCCCGGCTCCAAATTTCTAATCTCGACAGCGTCAGATTCGCAATGTCCACTAGCACGTCGTGATCCTCGGCCGAAATAAGTAGCGTTATATCGTCGGCGTAATTTACAAATTTGACATTTGGGTTAATATTGACGACGTCATTAACATAGAGGTTAAAGAGGAGGGGACCTAATATACTGCCTTGAGGAACACCGCAAAGTATAGGTTTCATAGATGAAGAATTCCCATTCAGGCAAACATATTGCGCTCGATGCATTAAATAAGACCTAAATATCTGTAACGCGTGTCCCCGAATGCCATAAATATAAAGTTTTTTTAGTAAAATTTCGTGGTCGAGGCAATCAAAAGCTTTACTGAAATCTACAAACACTGCCAAAACTATTTTTCTTTCTTCAAAACTTTGCAGAATAAATTCTTTCTGCACAAGTAATGCAGCCTCCGTTGAATGATCTCTCCTAAAACCGAACTGCGAATCCGTGATCAGTCTATATTTATTCGTGAAATTTGTCAAACGGACATGAAGCACTTTTTCAAGTGCTTTTGAAAATACCGGTAGTATGGATATGGGTCTGTAGTTTCCCATTTCGTTTCTATCTCCTTTTTTATACAAGACCGAAACTTTAGCTATTTGCATGCGTTTTGGAAATACAGAAGTTACCAGAGCCAGGTTAAAAATATGACTTAGAAATGGAGCTATCAAATCAACAACATACTTCACTGGTTTTATCTGGATGCCGTCGGCATCGCAGCTCCCGCTATTTTTTAATTGCAAAGTGAGAGAAATTACCTCAGATTCAGTCACTGGTTCAAAAAATAGTGAGGCCTCGTTTCTCGCATCACAAAAAGTAGAATTAAAATTGTCATTGGAGCTCGTTATACTTACAAAATGGTCATTGAAAGCCTCAGATAACAGACAGCCAGTCAGTTTTACACCACCATGCTCTATTTGCTCGGTATATTTTGATAGTTGATTGCGGCCTAAAATTGAGTTTAACCTTTCCCACATAATATCTACGCGTCCGTTTGCAGACTCAAAAACCTCACAATAATAGCGAGCTCTTGCGCGTCGGATCTCTTTCGTTAAGTTGTTGCGATATGATTTAAATACTTTCAAGTCATCCTGTCTTCTAGTCTTCACAAACTTGTTGTACAATGTATTTTTCGTGCGAATTTTACAAAGCAAATCCGGCGTTATCCATGGTTTTCGAATGCGCCTGGTTTTTCGGAAGTACTTAAACGGAAAATGGGTCTTATATAGAGTTGAAAAAAGATCCAAAAAAGCGTTATAGGCCCCGTCAGCATTGTCCTTACCGAGTACTCCGGTCCAGTCTGTGTTAATGACATCTTGTCGAAATGCGTCCAACCGATCCTGAGTAATACTTTGAAATAATGAAGGTTGTGTTTTATTCCTGTTTTTAGAGATATTCTTTACACTCAAAAATATTGGGAGATGATCGCTCAGATCACAAACAATGACTCCACTTTTTATGTCGCCGACTAGGTGATTGACTATAAATAAATCTACTGTAGTTTCACTGTGCCAGGTAATTCTGGTTGGTCGAGTAAGAAGATTCTTACAACCGTTCGTATTTATAACCGAATCCATGTCCCTTTTAACCTTTGTATCTACACCCATATCAATGTTAAAGTCACCCCCGCAAACGAGATTAAATTTACCTTCATTAATAAACACCAAAAAAGCATCAAAGAACTCAAGAAACAATGCAACATTTCCGTCAGGAGGGCGATAAAGTACTGCGAAAATATTTTGTTTATCACGCAAGCATAATATTTCATAATCACTAGTAATGCGACAGTAGTCATCCAGCAAGTCACAGATTATATCCTCCTTCATTAAGATAGCCACCCCTCCTCCCCGTTTGGTTGTGCGATTTAAGAAAAAAGAACGGTACATGGGTAAACAAAGTACATCAGATTCATTCGTATACCACGTTTCAGTAAGCATAACTGCATCAAATAAAAGATCAAACTGATCAAAAAACATTTCCAATTCGATAGCTTTATTTTTTGCAGATTGGGCATTTAAGTGAAAAAAGTTTGTGGCGTGCATGCATTCTGAACCAAGATGACTCTGTAAGTTTTGTGGAAGTACAAGACATGCCATTGGAAGCGATGAATTCATTCAGCGTAAAGCGACAATTCATACCATCCTCAGCAAGTCATTCTCGCTTTCGACAACAGTTGCCCTCTCTCCATCCTTCTTTCGTATGAGGATCCGCCCATTTCTGTGCCAAACGTACTGAAACCCGTTATCTTTGGCCCATTGCTTTGCAGCCCAGAGGAGAGCCCTGTTGTGCTTTGTTATCCTACGCGGTGTTTTGGACTTTTTGTTTGATGTTCTTTTTTAACAAGTTTCACATGTGCGGTATCTCATGAGAACAAGTAGTGACTCTGACGTCGTGTTTGATGTTCTTTTTTTGCAAGTTTCTCGTGTGCGGGTGTCCCGTGAGGACAAGTAGTGACTCTGATGTCGTGTTTAATGTTCTTTTTTGCAAGTTTCACGTGTGCGGGTGTCCCGTGAGGACATGTAGTGGCTTTGATGTCGTGTTTAATGTTCTTTTTTGCCAGTTTCACGTGTGCGGGTGTCCCGTGAGGACAAGTCGTGGCTCTGACGTCGCGTTTGATGTTTTTTTTTGCAAGTTTCACGTGTGCGGGTGTCCCGTGAGGATGTGTAATTGCATTAGACTTTTGTTGTGGCATTTCTAGAAGTGTATGGATGAAGGTACCTTATGCAGTCATGCCCGGCTAGCAAAGTGTGTTTGCTAGAGGGGAATGAAGCTGGTATCAACCCCTTTACCCACGCATATGCTGAATCATTGATGAAGCACATTGCTGGGCAGCTTATAACTCTTCTCTCAACAGTTGCTTCCGATGAGACTCATGGGCTCTTGTTATACTCAGCCGACGTATGTAGTTAGTTATACGCCCTGTTTTCGTCAGCCAACATCCATTCTTCAAAATTTCACTTGGTGTACACGTTCCTCGGTGCTTGCAGAGGGTGCGAGGTATCTAACACCTCAAAGAGGGTGCGTAGGCTTTTCCACAACATGCTCATTGTTGTCGGTCCCTGTCTTGAATGGATAGGTCACACTGACGCATAGCTTAAGGGGAACAGAGCTTCCTCTCAGTTCTAATCTTTATGGAGAAGAGTGTTTGATGGTTTCAAAAACAATTTCCGTGCAGTCCAGGCATTGCACGACTAGTTACATGAGCTCTCCCAAACAGAAGGTTTGGGTATTTTCTAGTCGCAATGCCTTTCAAAAAAGGGGTGGGGATATTAGCTCAGCTTCACAACTTTTGTCGTTACGAGGCAAAAAAGGTTGCATGACTTGCTGTCCTTGAAGGAGGTGAGGGTTATTTTGTTTACATGTTCTATGTCCCTCGTAGGATAGGACGGCAGATTCCGTCATGAAAGGTCATACGGCCCCCTATATAATCGAGGGGGGCAGTACTTCATTGCACAGAATGTTCCAGATTTCCCCACGTAAATGTTTGGGAAACATGCTAGAAAAAATAAAATGACCACATCTCATGAAGCATGTTTGTTGACAATGGTTCATAGAATACTATTAGCAATACTATACGTTGTCCCAAAAATTAACTATGCCGGACTACAAACTCTGTAGGATGTCATAAAAAGGAACAGGAATGACTTAGTCCAATTGCGGCGGTGTTGGGGACCTGCCTGGCGCAAGCACGACGCCCTGGAGTGCGGTGGCCAACATGGCCACTAGCAGCAGGAGTGCTCTAAGCACCTGCATGGCTATAGCCTGCTTTTCTATAGCTGCGGCTTGCCGTTTCATCGCCGCAGCCTGCCGTTCTATTGCTGCAGCCTGCCGTTCCATGGCAGCGGCCTGCTGTTCCGTGGCGCTGCCTTGCCGAATCATTTCGATAAGCAGCGATTCCACTGGCTGGATTTATGAGAGGTGCATAAGGTAACTCGGTTTACAAAAAGTTGCCTGTTTGTCACCGTCAACCTTTTCAGCACTCGGTTCTCCACATACTTTAGACTAGTCCCCAATACGAATAGCGCCTGATGCTGTTTCCGATTGCCCGAACATCATTTTGTTGGTATGTCGTTCAACGACATGAGTAATTTAATGAATATCAGAATGAATTTTTTTTAAATACGAGTGCATCATGCAACTTAAAGGAATTAGAGCCGTCAGTTTGTAATAAGATGACTTAATAAATGTATAAATTTGAGACACCCCATAATCTGAAAATTTCATACTTGCTGTGCTTATTTTATCGTTCATCCGAATGCTCAGCTTTCTGGGATTTACTTTCGGGACATAAACGACGAAAACACTGATTCCAAGATAACTCTAAACACCCTCCCCCTCCATGTGATTGTCAAAGGGAAATTTCGGGCCGGGTATTGCCGTAGATATATAGCATCTATCTTTCTCGAGTCAATCTGTAATCTTCCCTGGTCACGCCTATACCTGAAATACCGAATTGTAAAAGCTGTAGTTATTTTCCCTCATCATTAGACCGTCAATTTTATACCCTAACCTTGCTGCTGAAAGGATAGGAGACAGCGAAGGCATTCACTAACAAACATGGATACGTGCACATGTACCATGACATGTCAGATGACATCAGCCACCGAGGCAAATGGCACTTGAGGAAAAGGGTCCCATACCCGCTCCAAAGCGGCAGCCCTCACCTCTGCGAGGTCCACCAGGCGTCGTTGGTCTTCGACGTATTCTTCGCCAACAACGTGGGACCCCTTGCGCTTCCGACGCCATGGTGCTTGCACAGGGCACTGTGCAAGGGTGGTTGGCTAGCTGGGAACTAAGGGAAAAAGCAATTGTAAGCAAAGTATAAGGTAACCGAGACACAACCGGTACAGCAGAAAGCAAGAACTATCTGCCAAGCTCCATGTGCTATCTCAAAAAGTCTTAGAAACACCTAATAAATACCATAATATGCCCAGAATGTGCACGTTTTACAGTACACGTACAGGTGCTACTTTTAAAACGTGTCGAAATCATTTAGAAGGTAACTTAAAGTTGCCACCCAACTGATTGGACTGACCCGCCGTCTCAGCTGCTCCTCCAAGCACACCCGTGCGCGGCAGTCAAGTCTGACGCGTGTGCAACGATTCGGAACGTTGAGGCCTGCCATGCGCTTTGTATGCCTTGTGCATTTTTGTTTTCTTTTTAACTGAACATCGGCCCAAACACCAGTTTTTCAAGAATCTCACACTTTCGATTGTACATTTCCTCCGTATTTTCAGGCAGCACTCTTAATGTGGCCGAGATATTGCTCTTCCATGCTGTTATCTTGTGGACAAGTGTTTTGTCACACCTCGAGTATGAATGTAATGTAATAAGCCGTGCATTTGTTTTATTTCTAAGACCCCTTTTAAATTTGTTCTCTCAGGCAGGACATATATGAATTGAAACACTGACAGCAATGCTCGCTATAGTGAGCAACTTGCCGGATGTGTAGGTCGCGCCCTCATTTCCAGGTGACGAATGCCCGGAAGCTGGTGGTGCAGCTTGGGGTACTGTTTATATTTGTTGATATATTGAAGGACATATATCAACTGAAACACAGACAGCATTGCTGACTATATCGAGAAACTTAGTGGATGTGCCACTTGTCTCTGGTACCTCCCCAACCGAAACTGTTGATTGTGACTCGGGTGAGTGTGGTGGTGGTGCACCCTGAAAGTGGTGCAGGGTTTTGAAAGTAAATATCTCCTTCATCTAATGACAACAGGGACTTAAAGGGGTCATGAAACGCTCTTCTAACTTTTTCCTGTTTAGGTTTCCTCCTCAACTCATAAATCGCGCGTTCCACCAAACAGTTCAAGAAGACGAAAAGAGGGGAGGGCCCTCTTGCTCGGAATCTGGTTTGTGTAATCCCGACACATCCATTCTCCCCCCAGAAGATTAGCTCGTCGCTCAAAATTCAGACAAAAGTTGCTTTCCCCAACCCGTTCACCCCGAAGCTGACAGTGCTGTGGAAGCTACGTGCTCGTTGGGCCAGCCACACTTGCCACGTGATCACGCTCCTTCGCGCATACCCACGCGCAGAGAATGGGGTCAGGTGATGAAAGGGAGGCGGCTGATTGGTCCGGCAAGCGCGTAGCTTCCAACACAATGTCAGCTTAGGGGTGAAGGGAATAAGTGAGGTCCGGTTTCGTGTGACGTCAGTTTGGACCCGGTTACGCGCTTTCGGGACCGCGGATGTATCACAGTGAAAAGGCAGAGAGCTTACGAAGGGGAGGAGGTACGAAATAGTCCGCTGTGTTTTCAAATTTTCGCACTGAAAGCCAGGCTTTTGGCTTTCTACCTTTTTTATTTTGGCCCACTGAACGATGTGCTATTAGTAAAATCCCAATCTAAAATGATTCATCCCAACCCAAAATTTGTTTCATGGGCCCTTTAAAGACGAAGGCAAAACAATACTTTGTGGTTAAATCAAAATTGGAGAAACGTAACGCTGTATGCTTCAGCAGTATTTACAGATGTCGACACTGCACTATAAAACAACATTCAGAGAACTGTGTTTTGCTTTTCTTTTAGGCTGTGGCTAGGGTTCCGCCCAGACGGAACAATTGTCACCACTAGAGTTCCGTCGAGACGAAACCACTACGATTCCGTCCAGTTCCGTCCAGACAGAAAGTTAACAAACCTTGTAGACTTCCGTCCAGACGAAATGACATTCGCCACTAGAGTGCCGTTCAGAGAGAACTCTAGCCGCCGCTCAAATTCTGTCCAGACGAAAGAGAAACGCGCTACTGAAGCTCCGTCCAGCTACACGGGGGTTGGCACTTATATGCCCTATTCCTGACCGATTTTCGGAGTAACGACTGGCAATGTTCCCGTGTTAAGTTCAATTTAGTCTTTTTTTTAAAGTTAATTGTGTTTGTCCCAGCAATAGTGATAGTGTTAAACCGATATCGGTACATTTTGGTAATATAAGAAGTGCTTTGCGTCATCGATACGACTTATGTTCTGTTATCGACTCAAGTAGCGCTGATGTTGTTTTAACGGAGACATGGCTTTCCTCAAGTGTTAAGAGTTGTGAAATATTTTGTTGCGAAAAACGTTTCAATGTTTATCGTTGTGACAGAGGTGCGAGAACTGGGGGCGGGGTTCTTATTGCTGTTGCTGATCATATCAATTCCTTTTGTGTACAGCTGATTAGTGAGTTGCATATAACCAGTACTTGTCTGTGTGTGGATCATCAGAAGATAATATTATGCGGGAGCTATCGTCCACCCTCTAGCGATACATCTTTTGTTGTCAATCTTCATGACTTGCTTAACTCAGTTTTAGTGCGCTTTCCTTCCTTGCCTATCATCCTTTTGGGTGATTTCAACTATCCACATATATCATGGAATAGCCCGCATGCTTTCTGCCGACCATTTTTATCAGAAGCGTCTGAATTTATAAATTTATGTAATGACTTCAACTTTACTCAATTAGTCACTCTCCCCACGAGAGTTACCGCTACCACAGCTACCGTGTTAGACCTCATCCTGGCAACATCTCCCGAGTTGATTTCTTGAGTAGCAAATATGCAAGGTCTCAGTTATCATTCTTTACTGCATTTTCTACTTAATGTTCCAACTAAAACCGCCCAGAAGAAAGTTAAAACGATACGGGACTATGGTAGAGCGGACTTCGATGCTATAAACAGGGAACTTTGTTTGTTTCTTGACAATTACTTGCCTAAAGTTTTGGACCGCGCTGTAGATAAAAACTGGGAATTATTTAAAATGCAGGTAGTTAATCTTACGAACAAACACATTCCTTTACGTAATATTCTGGTTTTCTCGGAAACTCCTTGGTTTAATATTACGTTGAAAAGGCTGTCTAATAAGAAAAAGCGAAAATTTAGAACGGCTAAGTTTTCCAATTCAGATGTTAAGTGGTCTGAGTATCATGACGCAGCCAAGGCCTATAAATGTGCCGTTGCTATTGTAAAGACCGTTTATTTTTCAGTCCTCTTGACGTCCCTCCTAACCAATAACCCTAAACATTTCTGGAATCTGATCAGTCATAATAAGAATCAAGCAATATCATCCGTCTAGTCCATCCGGTGAACCTGTGCGCCTTGATGACTGTGCAAATGTTTTGAATTCTGCTTTTGTTGATTCATTCTCTGATGCGTCTTTTTGTGATACCCCCGTTTCGACAATATGACTTCATTCCCATGTACCCCATTGTACTTGAGACCGGTGGCATTGTTAGTGTAATTGATAACTTAAAAGTGTCTTGTTCCGCAGGGTCTGATGACATTAACTACAAATTTCTAAAAAGTACTAAGGAATATTATTCTATCATACTTTGTAAGATATTCGAACAGTCTATTGCTCTTGGTTGTTTACCGGATGATTAGAAGGTGGGTAAGGTGGTGCCGATACATAAAACGGGCGATAGACATTCTCCCCTCAATTTTCGTCCCATTTCTCTAACAAGCATTCCATGCAAAATTCTTGAACACGTCATTTACTCACACCTGGTCAACTACCTTGAATCAAACTCTTTTTTCACTCAATGGCAACATGGTTTCCGTAAATCATTTTCATGCGAGACGCAGCTTCTGACTTTCACTCATGATCTTCATCTTATTCTTGATCGCACTTCCAAAGTTGATTGCATCTTTCTTGACTTCTCAAAGGCATTCGATAAAGTATCTCATAAATTTCTACTTCATAAGCTTAGCAAACTAAATATTGACCCTAATGTACTTGCCTGGCTTCATTCCTTCCTAACTAATCGGATTACCGCAATTCAGTGTTCACGTCAAATAATTACATCGTCTAATCCAGGTTCGCGTGGCTCCCTGCCTTGAGCTGATCAAGGGGTTCCTCATCAAGCGCTCCTTACGTCAATTAGGTCCCCTGCTTTTCCTTATCTTCATAAATGATTTACCTTCCTGTGTTTCATCTTCAATTAACCTTTTTGCTGATGATTGCGTTATATACCGTGAAGTGACTAACGACTCCGATGTTTTTTGTCTTCTAGTCTGACCTTAATCGTGTGTCCGAGTAGTGTGATTTATGGAAGCTGAAACTTAACACGAAAAAATGTAAAGTAATGACTGTTTCCCGACTTCACACCGATTCGTCTTGCTACTTCCTTAACAACACTTCTTTGGAACGAGTGTCATCTTATAAGTACTTAGGTGTTCATATTGCGTCCAGTCTATCTTGGGAAACTCACACACAGTACATAACAAGTAATGCGAATCGTATGCTAGGCTTCCTCAAACGAAATTTACCGTCTGTCCCTCTATCTCTAAAGCTCATCCTATACAAAACACTTGTTCGTTCAAAACTGGAATATGCCTGTGCCCTTTGGGACCCCGGTACTGACGTATTAACATCTGCAGTCGAAGCCATTCAAAATAGATCTGTTCGCTACATTCTTACTAATTATTACCGCACCGCCAGTGTAACATCCATGAAACTAACATTGGACCTGCCCAATCTTTCACTCCGTCGTGAATTCTCCCGTCTGTGTCTATTTCATAAGGTCTTTCATAATCCTTCCTTCCGTGGCAGACTGCTAACTCCACCTTCCTACATCTCTTCACGTCTTGATCACCAACACAAGATGGGTTTTCCTGCCTGTAAGACTACTACTTTTTACAATTCCTTTATTCCCAAAACAACGGCCTCATGGAACCACCTTCCATCGTCCGTGGCATGTATAACTGATCACATCAACTTTAAGCGTTGTCTACATAATCACATTCCTGCATCTCATTAGAAATGTTGTGTTTTTGTCCTTAGGTTTTGTTTTCTAATTTTTTTTTTGTATTTGACCTGTTAACCCACTCCCCTCTGTAATGCCTTCGGGCCCTGAGGGATCATTAAATAAATAATTAATAAATAATATAAATAAATAAATAAACAAATAAATAAATAAATCTTTTTTTTAAGAGCTTGTATTTACCGAGAGCCAGTACAGTGAATGTGGTGGATATCATTTTCTAAAAATCATTTAGGGATGACAACCAGTCTAATGCAAGACCTGAGGATGGGTTATTGTCGTAATGAAGGAGCAGTTCCTGTCTCCACTTCCCTCGATTTTTCTCCTAGATTGCAACACATAATTTTGTAACTAGTTTCCAATAAAAGAAGCTTGTGTTGTGGCTCCACGTCGTAAATATTATCAAAAAATACCCTTGGCATCTCAAAAAATTGGCTGAGAGCTTGTTGTGGTTCCTGTATCTTGAAGACCAAACGGAAAATTATCTCTGCTAAGCCCTCGGGACGGAACAAACGGGGCTCTGCGAGGATCGCTGTCGTTCCCTCTGGACCACACCCTGCAGGGCCTGCTACCGTTCCGTCAGGGCGTAACTCTACTGTGTCTGACACTGTTCCGTCTGGACTGAACTCTAGATATTTTGTTCCTTTTATGTTCTTTAAACTTCTCACATTCTTGTTCCTAGCAGATCACAGTGTGCATGCTCCATGCACATTTCAAAACTATAACCAAAAAAACAAATTACCGCTTTGGGAAAATCAGCATGTTAGATGGAAGTTTACACCTTGTGTTCAGATGCAGCCTCTTATTCGTGTAGGTATCCTCGTCAGGTAGCACACTTATGTGGCGTGCTCAACACATGGCCCAAGATCCGTAGAATGTGCTAAGCGACCAGCCTCAATTTCTCTGTGTCCATACAGTATATAATGCAACACCTGTATAGGTCCTATGCAAAAATAGTCTAGCTTAGCGCGTCCCACTTTTTCTTGTTTATGTACATTCGGCTTTAGTGAAGCTTACGTTCTTACCTCTGGCCGCCCCGGCAGCTTCGCCGAGCCAAAGTCGTTCAACGCGTCGTGGCCAACGACGTCTAGAACGACGACGGCCTCGCCAGGCACTTAGCCGCCGCCTGTACCGCTGGGCAGGAACGTCCCCAAATGAATTCTCTCTGATTCGCAGGTATACATAGGTTGCACTGAAGGGAATTAGGAGGTCACAGAGCTCTATTTTGACACTACCGTAACTCCGTATCAGCGTTCCCGAATATTGACGGGCACATACAAGTTACACATCAAGGATCAAGAGTCACTGCTACTCACCCACTGCTCTGGCGGAAATCTACTGTCTTCTTCTTGGCCCACGACACTTTATCGGTCGAATAACGTCGCCACCGGGCCGGCTACTTGGTGGCTGGTCCGATGGCGTTCAGCTCAGCCGTCAGCTCTTTCCTCAGCTTTTCTCTGCCGTCGCGCGTCATTCCCCCTGTAATCTAACTCTCGGCGCGTGTAATTTGCGGGTGGTCGCGCATAAATGAATATAAATGCCCTTGTTGAGTGGCAGAAGCTCGAGGTTGCAGCTTTTTTGGTTGTTTTGCGCTTTCTTGGCCGTCGTCTATGGTGTTCTTTTCGCCCGCGTTCGTTCATAGCAGACGAACAGCATGCTCGCAGTGATTCCTGTAAACACATGTGTTTTTACTGCAATTCGCAGAGAGGAACACAATTTATCATTACCTACAAGCTTTGATACTTAGCATCCATGTTGTTACCGATTTTTATTTGACATTTACGATGTAAATCAAATTAAACCCTTCACTGCGGAGCGTAGGGGCAGATCGGAGGGGAACTCGCCGCCGCCCAGAGGGGGGGGGGGGGAGGAGGGAGGGGGATTGTAAGAGGAGGTGTGGGAAACTCGCCGTGGCGGAGTAAAAAGAAGCTCCTCCCCTCCCCGTACGTCCCATCGGAGAGATTCTCGCCCAAGGCGAGCTTAGCTCCCCAGGTGTGCGCTAGCCCACTGGGCCACCGATCCCCCCGACATGTAAAGCCCCTTCATGTTTTAAAAGTAGCGCAATGTGCGTCGGTGCAAGAGGCAGGTGCAACGTGCAGCCCTTGGGAAGATCATGGTTGCACATCGCAGCACTGAGCTAGATTTCAGACGCCATGTTCTTCTCAGAAGTGGCGAGCGGCACGTGTCTCGAGCATTTCCACAATGAAAGGCGCCACTTTTCCTAATATAGATGGGCTTTACCTAAAGCCCCTCTCTCTCTTAAGAAAAGTGGTGCCATTCATTGTTGTGGAAATGCTCGAGACACATGCCGCGCTCCACTTCTGTGAAGAACATGGCGTCTGAAATCTATAGTTCAGTGCTGCGTCGTGCCGCCATGATCTTCCCAAAAGCTGCATGTTGCACGTGCCTCGTGCATCAGTACGCCTGGCGCTACTTTTAAAATGTGAAGGGCTTTAGCTTTACCGACATGATGTAGACAGGACAGTGCTATGCTCACAACTGGGGTTTTAATAGAAAACTAGGGAAGAGAAGAAAGAAGCACTGAAAGTTTTACGGAAGACAAAAATGACACAAATATAAGAAAGAAATTAAAGAAGTAGGAGAATTATAGCAATTGTTGATTAAATGAATATGTACAACTAAATAAAATAAAAAAATCACTATTATGGACATCAAAAAATATAACTCAACCTTATTTCAACACGACGTTGTATGATGAAGTTGGAGATGATCATCCACCTAACTAGAAACCTTCTGACACTTCATGTAGAATGGTGGAGGTGTAATTGATCTTTGTGTGACAAGGAAACAGAAGGTAGACTGACACAGACGTCACCACAAGTCTCGATTGTCTGCGTCTCGTAAAGTTCTTTTAACCTTTTACCACGGTACTGTCCGAGGACTTCACTCTTTTTGAAGATCGGCGTGCAGTTGCAGTCCCAGATGTGAATTGCGAGATGTCGTGCCGGGGAGGAGTTGAAAGATGTTGCATGTTCCCGCAGTCTTGTATTCACACATCGGCCAGATTGTTCCGCATAAAATTTACCCCGGTGAATAGTATTTTGTATAGTATACCATTGCGGCATGGCATATATTTATGCTTGTGCTTCACTTTGCAATCATCATGATGGTTTTGAGGTGAATTGAGCCTGGGGCACAGACTCTTCAGCTTGTCCGGTGCCGAAAATACGAGCTGAATGTCGAATATGGATTCAACTTTTTTATGTAAGGGATAGCCGGTGTATGTATCGCATAACTGCTGGACGACTGTTCCTCTTCTTGTTTTCTTTTGCTCTTTTGAACTAATAAGAGTTTCGACAGCCTCACATAAGATGGCATAATGATATCCAATCACCTTGAGTCCTTCCACTTGTGTATCAAAGCTCTCTCTTGCCTTATGGTCACACGAGTTTTTGAGAGCAGCGCAGAGACAGGTTTTCACAATCGTCCTTTTTTCTTTTTGTCAGTTTGGAATGCGCAGACTCATATTGGAGTAGCTTTTTCTTAGTTCTAGGGATGTACATCCAGCATGTGTGGTCGTTCAGGAAGATAGCTTCAAGTAGAAATTGGAGGGTGTTTTTCTTGGTTGGCAGCTCGTAGGTGAATTTCAGCCCCTGAACATTTTCCATAAAGGTGGCTCTTATGTCGTTGATTTGTTGGTCGTTGGTCATCTCGCATGGTTTGTTTAGAAGGATCATGTACCCTTCAACGTGTCTATAAACTCTTGCTACTTCGATGGTGGAAAGACTGGGCGGAGGCCCGGTCGCATTGCGAAAAACAGATATTGCAGAATATCAGCCGCACACACGATCCTATACAAATGCATTTCTTTTGAAGTAATATTTGCCGTTGAAAGAGACAAAGGTTGATGTTCAGTAGAATGTCCGCAGTTCCAACAATGATTCGAAATGTAGCGCAGATTAATTTTGAAAACAAACTGTGCCATTATTCTTGATGCATTCTTTTACAGCTGCGAACGTGACGCATAGAACAAAATAAATTTTTCACGTCAAGTGAGAAGCCAAAATGTCCTGTAGTGGCCTTATCTTTTTAGATAATGTACCACTGTATCAGAACTTTGTATTGAAAAAGGGTCCTCTAGTTGGAGGTTGGGTCAATGGCGAAAAATGTACCTTAAAGAAAGGCTGAAGAGCTTTAAAAAATAGTTAATGTTTGATTCTGACGCGTTTGTGCCTGCTGCACCCAGATATCACGACCGTGTGACCCAAATAGTCACAAATCACAAAAAAGCGAAAAAACAGAAGCGATCGTTGCAGCGGCACGAGATTGGCCAGTCACGAGTGACGCGCCATTACGTCATGAAAGGTCCATCTCGATTCTTGCTTGCTCCGTTGCTTGTGGGAGTAGTCGGGCGCCAAGGCTTCTGCTCTTGTAAATCGGGTTCGGCTTCTAATTTTTTTAAATCTTTCGGTGAATCCGAAACAAGAATGTCTCCAGAGAACCCTCTACGTGATAAAGTACGCGTTTCAGCCGTTGGCAAAACAGAAAAATGACCCTCCACAGAAATACAGGCAGACACGAGGAACCGCTTGGGCCGACGCGACACGGCTGGCTTCATACGTTCTGGAACATACTGACTGCTACTTATTGCAGCCTAAAACGTTGACAACGAACGGAGTGCTATTGAAGGGACGCATAAGGCCGGATTAGTGTGAACCTCCTCAAAACGGCCGTCAGAGGACAATAATTCGGCACACACCGGTATTCATACTTGGCAGCTGCTGGACACGTGAGCGTGCAGGTTGCATTGTTCACCAAGTTGAAGTGGATTGAAGTGGTAGTGTAATCGGATTGGAGCGACGGGATAGCTTCCCCTTAGATGAGACGGGTGATGAGACAGGGTCGTCCTTCTGCCACCGCGATGTCCTTGCGTACTACGCGAATAGCTGCGCAGAAGGTCCATCCTTGTGATAGCGGTACCCTATGCTGCGTTTTATTTGTTTGCCATCAATTATTACGCAATTACAGCTTTAGAAAAAACCAGTGATGTGTGCCCGGCAGCCATCAGTTTGATGTCGAATTCGTGAAAACTTCCTGTGCTTTTATATTCACACATATATCGCAAAATTTGTTGACTGCATTAGGCCACCACCAAGAATTATCATCGTCCGATCGCATTTCTACCATATAAAGAAGCATTGCATGACACACTAACTTTATAAGGAACACACTGCAAAACTTAATTGTAAAAGAAAAAATCTCAATTCACAACAGAATGTCACATGCTTTGTATCTCCAAAAAGAGCTCCTGAAGAGGAGCTTTTCTTCCATGGGAGTCACACAACCCATGGAAGAAAATTTTAACAAAATGTATGTTTACTTTAAAAAATATATGTGACCTCAAATAGTATCAGCAGCTATATACAAAAAGTTCGTGCTAAAACAAGTTGGACCGTGAAAGTCTCCCAAGTGGCTGGCTAGCGAAGTAGATTAAAAAACAAATAAAAGAAATCTTGAGTAACGGAGCCGGTCCGGGAAATATTGTCACTTCAACGATATTAAAAGAAACAAAAACTAAAACACTAATATAAGGCGGTTAACACAAAAGAGCCAGTGGAAGCCCGCTATTTGGCATCATAATCACGGCGATGCCAGTACACTGCACACAACTAATAACGTAATAATTTTTTTTTTCTACAACAGTCACACTATAATTTATACCTAGTTTGGTCTCCACTTTGCGGGTGTCTTTTAATGCGCTGAATGGCCTTCTTACCTTCAAAGACTGTCGGCAGAGCGTCCGGTTCATGCGAGCCTTCTTCAGACCGTAAACCATACGTACATTATTTTCATATGCGCCGTCGGAACACGCTCCGAACATAAAGCAGGGTACTCGCTCAAACTCGTCTGTTTGCATAGTGGGAACCCATTCCTTTGAAACGTCGGTGTGTGTGTGTTTGGGGGGGGGGGGAGGGCGGTAAGCAGGAAGAACAACTGCGATGAGCTCTATTGGTGCAAGCCGACGACTACACATGAGTACGGCATGGTGCAACAGACAGCGCGAGTCAGTTGCTTCGGCACCACGAGAATTCCGCAAACCCGTGAACAAACAAGAGAAGAATCAACCCTTCAGGCGATTGAGTCAATAGCACGACGGATAAAAGCAAACCTTATGCAGCGGTACAACGACAACGGCTCGAAAAGTCAGTAGAGCAACCTACGAGGAAGCCCGGCCAGCCGCGGAGGTGTCTCCCAGCCTGACCTTTTGGGACGTCGGCTGACAGGCTTCCTCCCCTCTCCCCTTTCCCTCTGCTTGAGAACGACGTGGCTTCAGCGCTACTTTAAAGGCGCTTTTTCGTTTCATCCGCGCATAAAATGACCAAACCAATTTGATATTCGGAACGGCTGAGGTCTAGTGGACCAGACTCGGATGTTTTTTCTCATATTTAAAACCACTTCAGCTTCCATTTAATATTGCACGTTCCGATGATCCTTTCTCAGCGACAACTACGCGAAAACGACATTCATTTTTACGAGTTTTAGCGGTGGCAATGATTCCCAAATAATTCTTTTTGAATGTTGATATGTTTTTTTTTCTTCAGTTTTTCAAGATCGAGTTTGAGTCACAATTGAAGAGCTTTTGCCTTGACATTTTCATCTTGATTTCTTGCATGTGGTTGAAGTTCTTTTGTATGGCTACTCCAGCCTTATTTAAGTACACGGTGCCGGGACATACCACAAATCCCCCTCCTTATCAGCCACAAGCAGTTTGAAATTCTCCCTCTTGAAATAATCGGCTAAAACTAATCCTGAAGCCTTTAGTTTCTTCTTAAACCTAGGTCCAGTTTTCAGCAGAACATCAACAAAGTCGTCTACGCATCATTTTCGGTCATCTTCTTGAGTTTCAGCTGCAATGTATGTAACCAATAGTTTCCAACATATTGTTGTGCAAGACGAAGACTCACACCGTAAAGAGTAAAGACCGTAAACACTCACACCGTAAGAGTAAACACCGTAAAGACTCACACCATAAAACAAGCATCACTTCTTTTATTCAGGCTCCCGCTGGTTTCCACGGCATCCTCGCTTGACGGGCTCTGCTATCGCTCCCTGGCCAGCCTACTATCAAGTTCGACACCACTACGATGACAAGCTGTTAACGGATGCTTCGAGAGTGTTTAGCGACGGCACTGTCATCTCTGCAGAGTCACTGTGCTGCTTCGTTTTGATTGGTGCCTGTGCCCACGTGTGCCCAGGACGCCCTGCTACAAAAGACAGTCAAGTTCGGCGCTCGGCGGGATCTGCGGCCAGTCTGATCTTTGGGGCTAACCGCATCACTTGTTTTATTCAGGTAATACCTTACGTCATTTGCCTTTGTATGCAGTGGCGCACCCACGGGGGGGGGGGGGGGGTTTGGGGGTCATAACCCCCCAGAGCTCATATTAAAATTTTTTTTGTGTGCATATTTTGACGATATTTTTTGTGTAATGGCCCCCTCCCCTTCCCCCCTCGCCGCTGCACTGGTGATGTGCACGGCACGAGCGAGTCATTTCCGTAATATACAATCTTACATTGACAAATGACACACTATTACCAAAATTATCTATGTGGTGAAAAGTGCTTATCTGATGCACCAATCTAGGTGTCACAACCAGAGTGTCGAACCGAAATTTTTATCGGTTCGGTTCCGGTTCGGGTTCACGGCTTTCGGTTCGGTTCCAGTTCAGTTCCGCGGAGCAAAAATAACGGTTCAAACCGGTTCGAACCGGTTCGAACCGGTTTGAACCGCTAAATTGAAAATATATTTTCCGCGTTGTTTTGGCAATATACACTACTTGCGCCGTGAAACGATTAAATATATAGTTTCTTCGGTCGTCCGTGTAATTTCCTTTTATTTTCAGGTACCAAAAATATGAAATTCAGTTATTTAATTTCGACGCAAGAGTAGAAGAAAATCTACATTAACGTACATAACGTCGTGTTCATACGACTCAACATCCCTTTGTTTGCAAGTAACATATATTTTACCTGAATCAAAATGTTTAAGTACGAGAGTAAAGAGTTGAGCTTGGTGGTACACACCTGTAAATAAATCAGCTTGAAATTTAGAACTATACTGTATTTTTTGTCCTTTCTTCGTGTTTAAGTAAACTTCAAAAGTTCAAGCTGATCTATTTACATGGTATAAAATTTTGTCGCAAAGTGTGGTAGGTCGCCTAAAATACCCGTGATTGGTACACCTTTGTGTCGCAGTATTAAAGTTAAATCGTGGTTGTGTTCTTGAACTAAGGAATTAATTACAGAACATAAAATTATAAAATGGTCACCTCGTGGCCATATATATCATGAAATGTGGTTTACGAAATACACTTCACAATGTATATGTATAGGATGAAGACACAACTGAGCTAAAAGCAATGACATTTTCAAAATCTCACGAAAGTTTTAGGATAATTCCTTTCAGTCTATTTTTTATAGAAACACCGAGCGGCAATCAAAATGCTTGTTGTTCTAACCAAGCATTGTTTACACTCAGTACCGCATGCATGTGACTAATCATGCAGCAAGAAGTAATCGCAATTGTTCACTCTAATTTATACGCACCTTCGCATTGAGGTCGAATATGGCCCAAAATAACGCTTGCCCAAGTGAACATTTTCTTATACAGGATAAGCTGGCATAGCCTGGCTCTTGAGGTTTGTTCTTGACAAGATGCTAATCAATTTAATTTGCAAATGAGCATCACCCTTGCTAATTGATGATTTTAACGCGATAGCGTTAAGGAGCTCATGTCGCTGAAAAGCCGATGTCGATTGCGTGACTGGAAAGTCCTGATTGGTCGATAGGGTCATGGCGTCAGAGCTACATGCCCTCGCGCAAGAATTTCAAACAACCCACAATGCTCACGTGAAACGTGTCATCACGCGTGGAATGAGAGTGATTAAAACATGACATGTAATGCAATTTAAAAGTCGCCATATATCTCAAATAATTTCACTTTTTACAGTAATTTCTTTGCCTTAAAGAAAAAAATTAAGAATTTGAGGCGGGATTTGAACCCACGACCCTTCTGTTGCGAGTCAGACGTTTTTGACTACGCCACGCAAGGCACGCTTGCGCGGCAAATGAGAATACGATGCAAACGAGGACCGTTAACGCTATCGCGTTCCACTTTTAAAGGCGAAGCTTAAGCGTCCTCCATGATTATTTTTTGTTAAGTAAAACAAAGTAGTATTTCACGTTCTACTCGACATGGCAGCTACTTAATTGGACACTTTCTGGCGGTTTGCGTGCGTAATCGTCATAGTTCCGCCGCGCGCCCCTGTTTACTTTGTTTTTGTCCAGCCCACAGACAGATAAAAGAAATGTTTACCACATAAAGGAGGCAATAACAGACTTCTATATCTTTGAGAAGTTATATGTGTGAGGAACACATAGTTATCTAAATTAGGTTCAAAATCAGTAATGTGTGTAAGGCTGTCCCAAATCACTTACAACGTGCCTGTCGAGGATAAAAACGCCGGAAAAGATTGGCAGAACATATTTCAGATAATTTGGGGGGCATTGCTTTAGGGTGGTCAGCCCTTTATTTATGTTGTCAAATATTCAGTTAGTAATTAAATATATTTTTATAATGATCAATAAATTTTACTTCATAAAGTTCACATAACCGCTGGAGACCGACGCAGAAGGACGATACTCGAAACTACTCGAGCTATAGAGTCTGCGTAAAAGTGTTTTTTTGTTTGCTGATTGGCGGTGTGAAACATCGGGTTGCAGGGTACGCCAAAAAGGACTCTGTGCTCACATGATAGACTGCAAGTCAAATACACGAAATATTCAAAAGAGAGAGATAATTAATGGTATTTGTCGAAATAATCCCATACAGAACGCCTTAGTGCAAAAAGAGATGCGTAAAGATGCACGCATGAAATTAATAATTATCCATAAATAGCGCGAAGGACAGAAAAACATTCTTAAAATCTTAATATAAATCACATTTCACCAGCTTGCATGAGCTCGAAGCTTCGCGAAATACTGCCTCGAGAGGCTAATGTTTTATTCGGTCTTACCTGCACTTGTTTTGGGCCCTCACTTTACAACACTATGCTTCAACAGTCATGCGCTCTAACATTTCTCTAGTCTGCCATATATCATCGCGAGACTGCTATAAATACTGCAAAACTTTACAATTAGAACATCTATTGCTAGTGTTGCGGATATCACATTTCACCAGAAAGCTGAAATGTTTAACATGGTATGCACGTGACGTCATCACACCAATAGTTTCAATGGCTGGTGGTTATTCTGATTTCTTTTTGCTGAGAAAATCGAATTCGATGGTGCGGAATGCACACTGCCACAGGTTCAAGCTCAGCGAAAGCCAAGTATTGGAAAGGCACGTATTATCATTGAATCGTCGTGAGGAACGGCGCAGGCGTCTGGCACGACGAAAACGTGCTTTTTGGCAAGAGGTTTTGCAAACAAAGTAGTTACCGGGGCCATGCATTTTGGCCAGCGCCAAAGATACGGGGAAGAGGAATCTTTACAACACAGTATGTGTTTTTAAAACTAACCCCCTCCCCCCTCTCCCACACACACTTCTTTTTACAGCGGAGCTGTTAAGGGCTAGTTTCCCCAGTATCGTGTCCGTCAGCAAAGAAATGATGACACTAAACTCTGGACAGCTACTGCCATCTCTAAGTGACGGCGGCAACCTCTTCAGCCTTTCCACTCTGGCTTGCCGACTTGCGGCCGGCCATTACTTCATTCCAGACATGTACACGTTACCCAAAAAAAGTAACTAAATACCGTTACTCGTTACTCGCTCAAAAAGTAACTAAATACGTTACCGTTACCAATTCTCAAAAGGAACGTGGGAGTTACCTCAAAAGTAACGAGTTACTTTTCACGTTACTTTGACGACCAAATACACAACTGTTTTTGTTTCATGGTTTATTGTTTTCTTTTTAGTAGTCGTTGCACTTAAGCTGTAGCTGCCTCTCGAAAATTTCATCAGTTATGTTTCCCCG
This sequence comes from Ixodes ricinus, assembly GCA_037355805.1. Taxonomy (NCBI): domain Eukaryota; kingdom Metazoa; phylum Arthropoda; class Arachnida; order Ixodida; family Ixodidae; genus Ixodes; species Ixodes ricinus. The sequence goes on from JAZHYW010000133.1 coordinate 125,900, forward strand.
CTTCCTTGAAAATACATTTCCGGTGACGCTGAAGCGTCGTTCTACTGACGCGCTCGAAGGAACGGCAGTGTTGTGCTTCAGCAAGAGCTGGTGAATCTTAGGGAACTGCGCCTTCACTGAGGACCGCGGGTAATGGGTTATGTGCCTTCCCGTGTTTGGAACCTCCGGGTTTACATTCGGTCCGTACCCGGTTCTAGAAAGTTCAACCAACGCACCTGATTGTGCTCGCTGGGTGAAGGACATTCCCAGCTGTAGAGTTCAGTACAGCAACGTTTATCGCTGGACACGTCAGTCGAACTGTTCGACTGACGTGTTCAGCGATATACGTTGCTGTATTGTCATACTGTTTATTTGTTTTTCGGGTTTTCTGTCTGCCTTTGTCGCAATAGACACATATTAAGGCTAGAATAAAAACAAGGCCGTTTAAGCGGTATTGTACACGTTACTCCTCAAAAGTAACGAGATACCGTTACTCGTTACTTGGTCTTAAAAGTAACTAAATACCGTTACTCGTTCCTTTTCTGAAAAAGTAACTAAATACGTTACTCGTTACCGAATATAGTAACTAGGTACAAGTAACTCGTTACTTGTAACGCGTTACGTACATGTCTGCTTCATTCCCACCATAGTACAGCTTCACTGGTCTTCCTTCTTCACCAGAGTGAAAAAGTTGAAAGTATTCCTGAGGAATTGCCTCCTCCGTTTGTGTGTGCTAATTCGACAATTTTATTTGTCACTTGATAGCAGCAACCCTCCATTGCTTTGATTTTGCAGCCCGTAAAGTTTAAAGGGGTAATAAAACGATATTGCGTTGGAGTGTTCATGACTTTTCCGATGCGTACTGGTCCTATAGTCTGGGCCAAGTATACTCGCACAGGCCGCCACTGATTCAGAAGCTTCTTTGTCGCGGTGAAATTGCGAGGATAAAATGAGACTATTTCTTTTAGTCGTTCCTTCGCAAATATTGATCTCGTAATCGTGGGATCAAAACTACCCGCCTGACTACAGTCGAGCGCGGCTCATGGATTGGACAGGAGAACTGCGTGAGCACTGTACATCGGCTCGTAACAATCAATACCTCGCCGGACATTTGGGTAGTGGCTCGTGTCCAACCACTGGGGTGATAAGAATATCAGAACACTAACAATGCCTGGAGCTCAGCACGCGTTTTCTTCCTTTCCAACCCCAGCGCGAGGATATGATTAACGTTGGCGGCATAAGGTACGCACCAGGCCACGTGTCCGCTTCTGGCTCCGAGTTGAGGAGTTTATTCAGTTATTAACTTTAGGGAGTGATTCTAAGCAGTATTTAGCGAATGTTTAGAAATTTTTTTATGGCTCCTTTAAGCAAAATACAGAGGGGGTCGAAGCTTGGGCAATAACTTGAGAACGACGCTCGTGTGAGACTCAGAGCGACTGCCATCGTTCAGCTGTCCCTCTGAGGTCACTAAACTCTTTTTTTAGGTATTGCTCCCGTACACACATGTAGTTCTATGTAACGTCATATTAATAAGTCGCATTTAGTCATTTCAATACTTCTATTCTCGTGGACATTTTTGGGATACAGTTCAGCAACAACGAAAAAATTATTAAGTGCCTCAATGATGTAAAATTTGTCTTGCAACATTTATTTTGTACTTTCAAGAAATACTGTTAAGAAGTAACCCCTGATGCTGATAGCTTGCGAAAACACCGATAAGTTTTCCCTCCGCGCAATTGCAGATGCAGAAAAAATAAAGGAAAGAGACAGCTGTCAATCCCCTCCTCAACTCGCAATTTGAACAAGCGGCCACGTGATCTGACGCTAATTATATACCGTCAGTGTTCATCATAGTCATGCGCTAGGGTTTGGAAAGCAAAAGCTTGGGCTGAGCTTCACATATTGTTAGAGTTGGGCTATTTTCATATTTAATTGACATGAGTCGTTACCTGATTGTTTGGCGATGCTGATTGTCATGAACCCGAGCACTCGACTCGGGGTTGTGAAAATCGCTTATGTCACGGTGTCACGTGACTCTCAGTGCAAAATTGTGATGTCATGCTCCGTCACCCTGTCAACAAGGTTAACACATCTAGTGACTTCCTCAAATTAAGCAGATTTGACGCAGTGAGTCACGTGACGTCACGGGGTCACGTGACATTACTTGACAGCATGTATTGACACCATGACGTCACGTGACAACGTGACACATGGTTAATCATAGTGTTAATACAAAAGCGCCTCGAAAACACAAAATTTACCATACATTGAAACTTTGTATATGACGATTTGATCAATAGATAGAAATACAGCCGCCAATTTTTCATTCCCATATGTTCATTTTGTGATACTAACAAAAAAGAAAAAAAATACCTTGAACCGTTTTGAACCGGTTACCGTTATATTTTTTTTTCGGTTCGGTTCCGGTTCAGTTCCAAGATGGCGGCGAAGATTTCGGTTCGGTTCAGTTCCGGTTCAGCTAAAAATAACGGTTCTGTTCCGGTTTTCGGTTCGGTTCGGTTCCGGTTCGACACCCTGGTCACAACCTTGCGCCCCTCGATACACTGTTCGAGCAAAATGCAAAAACCGCCGATGATCGTATTCACGCATTCACGATAGCAGTGTCGCGGTGTGTACAGTCTCCCGCAGTGGCGCTCCCACGTGAGGGTGGTGGTGGTGGTGGTGGGGTGGGGGGGGGGGGAGCTGAGGGTCCTAACAACCCCCCCCCCCCCTCGAGCTCTGTAGCGGTCAATCGAAATCCCTTCACCCCCGCTGCATTGCCGATGATGCAAACAGCGTGACAGAGTTAGTGCGAAGGAGTCAGTTCCGGATTTTTTTTTATCGTAAGTTCAATGACAAATTTCACTATTTTCGCAGTTACTTGTGCGGTAAAATGGGCTCATCTCAGGCCCCAACCTAGGTGTTAAAATTTTGCGTCCCTCGACACGCTGTTTGAGCAAAATGAAATACCGCCGGTGTCGCGGTGTGTACATTCGTATATTTTATTTTCCTTGAATTATTCTATCTACCGTAGGAGATATAAAATCATTATTAATTCTATGTTCAGACATGTTTCTTATTTGAAGAAATAAACTCCCCCAAAAGACGAAGCGGGACGTTGGGCTCCAGCAGTTAACCGCTGTGTCCTTTTTGAATCGTATTCTGTTAGAGAAAAAGCCTCCACACTTTAGGTTATTATAACGCTTTCTCATTTTTGTGTAGCGCGGGTAGTCTGGAATGTTGTATATAAAAAAAAAAAGCTGAGATACGCGTTACACACAAACTTTCATATTTGTTTCCAAAGAGGGTTTTCAGAAGGATTCTATATGAATTCATTGCATGGACTGCGTGCGTCATCACATTTCGAACCATCTAGGATCGAGTTATAAATTTGCTGCGTATTTTTGTAGGAAATGTTCTTGAAGGTGATAAGTTCAGCTCAGCACGCTTCGCGCGTGTGGCCTTCGCCGACTTACGCTGGTCTTCGTGGGGGTCATGTCTTTTCTACGGCGGGCCTGCTTTGCGAGGGGTTTGAAGGATTTGGATTTCAGAGATAGGCTGGTCCCCGGCACCTCCTCTCCCAACATATTGTGACTTTGCCGAGGGGCCGCGGCTGGGCGCCGTCGAGACGGCGGACTGGAGCACTAGCGAAACCACGAAGGTGCGAAGTAGTTCTCGTGAACGGACTTGGCGTGGCGCCGAGTAGGCTCCGGCCGGTTGTACTACCGAAGATACGGGAGTGTCACAGTTATGTAGGTCATTGATGTAGACGGTGTACGACCACTTGCAACAAGGGGCCTGATGACGAACACGTTGCAAAGTGAAGTTCAGTCGGGTGGTATTAAACTTTAACTTAGATTTATTGAACATAGTACATTGACAGTATTGGGCGCGACCAGACGTCGCCGCCCGGCACTTTCCGTCCTCTAAAACCAAACAGGATCCCAGATTCCAACGCTATTTTCTTTCTGGCAGACGGTCGGTCATAAAAGCAAAACACACAAGACCCCACGCTCTCCTCGACGGACATCGCAAGAAAGTGCCGTGAAGGGCGCACCCACGAACTCGGCCCGGTCACACAATGAACGGAAAGCCGGTATGTTTGGTACGGTTTACGACTCGAGACCACACCCGGCAGCCTCCCCCATGGGGAACACTGCATCCCGTGCTTCCCAATTAGGCAGACGCCCGCTCGAAACGCCCCTGAGAGCAGACTTGGAAGTAATCCGTTACAAGTAACGGAATTACTTGTAATTAATTACTTTTCTAGTAATTTTGTAATTAATTCGTTACTTTTTTAAAAATGTAATTTGTAATTTAATTTCATTACTTTTTCAGTAACGTGTTACTGAAATTACTCGTTACAATTCTTCCGCCCCGTCAAAGGGAAACATAGAGTGGAAGAAGGGCGATGCAACGGCCTTGGCGCTTTTAGCATGGTAACAGAAGACGGGGGTTCGCTCGCGAAGAGAGTGCTGGCGAGGGAAAGAAATTCACGGAAACCGCGACAGCCCAGACAGAGCCCGTTTCTGGAATCGTTCGTACGGTCAGCCAGGCTGGGAGGATTCGACTGTCTACAGAAGGCAACAAGCTTCGACTTGAAAACGAACGGACTGCTTTGAGCGCACAAAAGAGCAGAAAACTAATGGCCCATAAAACCGTCACGTGGGGGTCGTGAAGGGTACGAACGTGGACACTGTGACCGTGGTGCGTATGTCCGCTCGCCCCCCTCCCCCCCTCCTTTCCGCCCCACGCCCGGCGTGTTGTCCCCCAAAAACCAATCAGCATTTTCTTTTCGTCACACGAGACCGTCTTTTGCTTGTTGATGTTCTGCCTACACACACCCACCCCGCAGACAAAAAAAAAAAAATGTAACGAGATCTTGACCCCGTTTATTTTTGACAGCGCTGTGAAAGCTAAATACTGGCTGGACCAACCAGCTTTGCGGCTTCTGTCACTTGACTTTGCACTAGCGGATGCGTAAGGCACAAACATAAGGGAAGTGATGGTAGCAGCTCATTGGAACAGAAAAATGTAGCATCAACACTACTGTCAGTTCACACAGTAACTTTCGACAGCAGGCGATAAGGTGGCCGGGGAGCACAGCCAAGATGGCTTGGGAGTTCGAAGCTGAACCCATATTGCCATGGAAACGAGAATGTTGGGGTTCTCGTCAGCGGATTGTGCCTACAGGAACTTACTCCCACATTTTAGGGAAAGGGAACACAGGCCGAGTTTTCTGAGAATAAGCAGTGGCTGGTTTGGACACAGGAGTTAAGGCAGCGTAAGGCGGCTGTAAACGCGTGAGATACATTGAAGTCTGCTGTCCACTGACAATGGTGCTTTTTTTAAAATAATTTCTAAACGAAAAATCTGCTTAGCTGAAAAATTGTGGATTCATATTTCGTGTGAAGTTTCGGTTTTGATTAGTTTGATGATCAAGAAAAAAGATCAAGTGGGTCAAGGCCGGATAACAACCTTCAACAAGCGGGACCCTTTGAAATGTGCCCAAACGCAAGTACCGCATGTAGGTCTCACAGCGAGTTGATTTTAGTGGCTAAACCAGCCCCTATTTAGGCAATATGCAGCAACCATAGAAAAACTACATCTTCAGGAGAGTCGTGTTCTAAAGTTTGCCGATGCCATATTTCGAATGGTGTGCGTGCCTCCGCCGCCCATGTGCATTCGTCGCATGTTCATGGGATTCAGTTCTGTCCCGGGTGGACAGCGCTAGATTCGTTTATATCAAACACCTGTTCCAGTCCTTTACAGCTTTATAGATCCATCCTTCTAAAATTATTATCCTAAAATAATCGGTAGATATAGTACTGAATCTGTTTTATTATTGATGGGGCCCGAAATTCCCCCGCAAACACGCAGTAGATATTGCAGGTATTTTGGTTATAGTCCCTATTTTTCGCTTCCTGTCTATTCCTAACCAGGCAGAGGGCTGCCGGACGTTTACCTTCAAATGTTCATAGAAATGTAAGACTTCATTTTGTGTTTTCATATTTGAAAATTAGATAGAGCAATAATATTTTGTATAGAGCTGGGTGGCTATGTCCAAATATCAGAAAAATCATTTTCTCCAAAATTACTTCTACCCAACCTTGTACCAATTAAAGACCAGCCTGATTATACGCGGGTGCGATGTAGGAAAAATTCAAAAAGGTTACTGCTCTCTATGAATGTAAAACAACAGTTTTGGATAAATAAATGTACATACCAAGGAATGCAATCGTGTCGATGGGATTAAAATTCATTCGCGCAGTGCAAATAAAATCTCGCAATGACGCGTACAAACGAAAAAAAAACGTACTTAAAAAAAAGTTATCTCCCCACCCCCCTTCTCTGAGCCAGCCATCTCTCCTCCGATCGGTTGTCAAAATTTCGCAACCCCCCCCCCCCCCGGCAAAAATCCTGGGTGCGCTAATGTTTGTATGTTTTTTCTTTCTCTTTTTTCTGCTGGCTGCTGATCCCAAGCCATGGGTGTAGATCTGTCTGTGTACCCTGCCCGTATAGGTCTTTTCAGTCGCCGGCGTAAATCAACGACATACACGGTCAACAGGAGGTCGTGACTTTTCGAACCGCTTATATGCCTTGCGCGCTATGTTGGTCCGCGACCCAGTTCTCTGCTCTTATTTTGCCTGGCGTGTATTTTAATGCAGTCTGGTGATGTGGAACTTAATCCTGGACCAGTAACTGCTGAGTCTGCTAAACTGGATGCTATCATGCAGTCTCTTGATCTTCTGACAAAATCAACTCTCGAGTATCAAACTGATAACACTTTGAGATTAAACCGGATTGAGGCAGGTGTTTCGCAGATGCAGCAGAGAGTAGACTCGCTTGAGGGTAAGGTCACTGAACTCTCCAAGGCTACCGAAGATATTCCCTCACTGAAATCGGACCTTGAATTTGTGAAAGCCGAACTTGGGCCTGTCGCGGAACAACAAAAACTTGTTGAAGAATTAACAGCAACCGTAGACGACCTTAACAACCGACTACGACGAAACAATATTATCATAAAGGGATCGCGGAAGAATCCACTGAAACCCCAGAACAGCTAGAAACAACCGTCAGAACGTTCCTATCAGATAATCTAAACTTGGCGCCTGGCGTTTTTGAACGTATTCACCGCTTAGGGCGGAAGCGTCAGGATTTCCATCGACCTATCATCATAAAGGTCTTGGACTTCCGGGACAAGACGGCTATATTCAGAAACGCTCCCAAGCTAAAAAACCTTAACATTAAGGTATGGATAGAAAACGACTATTCTTCCGAAGATACGCCTCGCACGTGGCAAGCTTTGGGAACACGGTGCTACGTTCCGAGCGGACAGGATGAGAACCAGACTTGTGCACGACAAATTGTACGTAGCCGATAACGTGTATGTTTACGACTTTCAGAGCGAAAGTGTGATTGAAAAACACTATGCCAGCGGCACGCGCCCTTGACTTCCTCCCGCAAGGTCAACTGCTCGTGCCTCTAATGCACACCAACTTTCATTTTTGTTCACAAACTTTCGCAGCATTTTTAATAAACAAGATACTTTACTTGAACATGTGCGCATGTGCAATTCTCACATTATTTTAGGCACAGAGACATGGCTGAATAGTGATGTTCCAAGTGAACTGCTTCTTGATTCAGATTTTTCTATATACCGTAAAGATCGTACTCATCGCAGAGGAGGAGGCGTTTTGATTGCTATCAAAGGTTTAGAGTCTGCTGCTGTGACAGTCACTACTAATTTTGAGCTTCTATAAGTTGCATTTAACATATCGTTTCAAAAATTTGTGCTGGGAGTGTGTTATCGCCCCCCAGCTCTGGAAGAGACTTTGTTGATAAACTTGGCACCAGCTTGGAAGGAGTGTTTTTGACTTATCCTGACAATATTATCATCCTAGCAGGAGATTTCAACTTTCCCGGTATTAACTCGGCGGACAGTTCAGTTGTTCCTTCTTGTAGTAACCCGTTAGAGTGTTTAGAAGTTATACACCTGCTTTCTGCATTTGGACTTCATCAACAAATTGCTCAGCCAACACGTGGCGATTCAACATTAGACTTGTTTTTTATTACTCACCCTGAACATATCTCTTCCATACATTTCCTATCGCCCATTAGTGATCATGCCCTCATAGCCATCAATCTTTCACTAAAGGTACCGGACAAAGAGAAGTCCTCGAAAATCATTTGGGACTACCCTAAGGCAAATATAGAGGATCTGAATTCCACTCTCCTCCGGGCATTCGCAGACTTCGAAAACTCTTTCAATGACCGTTCAGTCGAGGTCAATTGGACTATTTTCAAGGAGACACTGCTTAGCTCCGCGAACCAGTTTATTCCTAAAAAGACACTTACGTCAGACTCGTCTCCCCCTGGTTCTCAGTGAAAATAAAGCGCATTTTAAATAAGAAAAAACGTTTATACCGCAAAGCTGTAAAGTTAAACACTGATAAAATTTGGCTTCATTTCCACGCGTTTTCCAAAGAGTGCAAACACGTAATCCAGTCAGCGAAACATAACTTTTAATGTTGATCTAAAAAAGGTACTAACTGAAAATCCCAAAAAGGTTTGGTCTATAATCAATCCTACACCCAGGGGCGCCAAACTTCCTACCGTAGATCCACAAGATAGCCCATTATCATCCGCGGTAATTGCTTCTAATTTTAACGCGTACTTCGGTGAGATATTTACACGCGAAACTTTTCCAGAGCCTTGCATATCTAGCTTCGAAAGCCCGACGGTCATGCAGGATATTTACCTCTCCATAGACGGAATTTCGAATGTTATTGATTGACTCCCTGTGAACTCTTCACCTGGCTGTGACGGAATTAACTCCAGACTTTTAAAAATAACGAAATAGACTTCCGCCAAATTTCTGCTCCTTATTTTCGAGCAATCCCTAGCTTTCTACCAATTACCGTCTGATTGGCTTAATGCTAACGTAGTACCCATATTCAAATCAGGTAACCCGAATGAGCTAAAAAATACAGGCCCATCTCACTGACCAGTGTGTCATGCAAAATTTTAGAGCACATCGTCTTTAGCAACATATTGTCACATCTCGATAGTAACGATTTGTTGTTCTCTAATCAGCATGGCTTCCGCAAAAAACTGTCTTGTGTTACCCAGTTATTCGAACTCACCCACGATCTTCATAACAACATGCACTCTTTAAAACAAACTGATGCAATATTCATAGACTTCTCAAAAGCTTTTGATCGTGTTCCCACTAACAGATTAATACTTAAGCTCCTCCATCTAAACGTCAGTAGTACCCTTGTCTCGTGGATTCGGGCCTTCCGGGAACGCGACAGAACAGCACACGACAAAACAGCACACGACAAACAGCACGCGACAAAACAGCACCGTCAAAATAGCACGCGTCAAAACAGCACAGCGTCAAAACAGCACGACGACAAAACAGCACGGGTCAAAATAGCACGCGACAAAACAGCACAGCGTCAAAACGGCACAGCGACAGAAGAGCACGTGCCAAAACAGCAGGGTGTCAAAACAGCACAACGACAAAACAGCACGCGTGTAGCAACTTTGAGCGCGCTCTTCACTTCTCTCCGCGCGAAAACTTTCGAACCTCCTTGACCCTTTAATTTATTGTCGCTAGATTATAAAGGAATTTCTTGCCTATTTCAGTGCTTACCGAACTGCGCAACCCGGAGACCCCCTCCACAAAATATAAAATATCGCGTCACGATCCCGCTTGTGCTTTTCACGAGTCAGTTTCAATGAGTACTAGTGTCAGTCAACATAATAGGTGACATTCACTTGACGTCACTCGCTAGGTTCGCTGTTATCGGCCACCTCGGTCGCCATCTTCGAGGTCTCTTTCTACCACACGTAGGTGTCGGCTGGGCCTTTCAGCGTGGTTTAGCCGCATTTTACAACTTTAAAGGGTCTTTTTGACCGAAACTAGGGGTTATTCTTGTACTTTGGTGCTTTTGAAGCGCCGTAGGAATATTTTTTATGTGTTTTAGTTCGTTTTTGTCGCTATCGGACTCGTTCACCGCGGCCGCGTTGCTCCCTCGGCTCCATGCAGTGCTCCGTGTCGCGCGCCGTGCCTACAGCGGTAGCTCTTGCGAGAACTGATTTTTCTACTTTGGTGCTTCTGTAGCATGGTGTGACAACTCTGTTTTGTTTTGCTAGTTTCTTTATTGTTTTTCTCTAGCAACCGTGTTGCTCCACCTCTGTGTCGTACGTCGTGCCTTTGGCGTTCGTTCCTGTGCAGAAACATACCGTGCGGCTCACCGAGTGCGCAGCTTATGAAAAATACGGCGCATTTTTTATTAGCCCAAGCGATTTAAAAACCGCATGTAAGCGATTTGGCGAACGACAAGACAAGAGACGGCAACCCGCTTCGCTGCCGCTCGGTCACTCGCGCGACGAGGCAAACCGAATGAAAGCGACGGGACCAAACAACGACCAAGGTGATTAGCGCTAGGTTTTCTAGAAATATCAAAACCGAGCTACGCGACGAGCGACAGTGAAGGGTGAACCGCATGTAAGCGATTTAGCGAGAAACGGCGACAGCGACGGAAGTCGGCGACGAGCGACGGAGATTTCTCACGGTCGCTCGTCGCGACGCTCGGTTTTTGGATTTCTAGAAAACGTCGCTTATCGCCTTGGTCGTTCTCATGTGGTTTGCCTCGTCGCGCGAGTGACCGAACGACAGCGAAGCGGGTCGCCGTCGCTCGTCTCGTCCCGTCGCTCGCTAAATTGCATGCGGTTCAGCCTTTACACACGGTACTCGGCGGCAATAAGGAAACTAAAACGGTTCGCCCCCGAGATAAACTTTTTCTCTCTTCTGTTCAACGAAACTTCTTCGCAGATATGAAATTAGCACACACTACCAACGGACGACCGCGTACGCGCGTACCCAAGCCTGTCAAACCGCGACCTCGAAGATGGCGGATCGACGGTGGCGCTCCCTGGCAAAATCGAACCTGCAGGCTGAGTGAATACCACCTATAAAATGTTTGATGAAGCTAGCTAAACTGAAATTCATAACAAAGAACAAAAAATACTGATGCAGCAATTGCTTCCCCCACTGGATCTGTCGGACCCGCAAACCTCCTTTTGCAGAGAAGTGGCTGTTGGTACGTTTGACGGAATTTTCCGTGTCGTTGATAGTAAGCAGAAAAAAAGGACAAAGGTCAAATACACACATAACATGCATGATGTTCAACAGCTTCGCTGGCCAAACATGTCGGAAAGGATAACTTTCAATGAAGTTTCGTATCTTAATTCAAGTGCAGTAGGGATGAGTGTATCTTATTTGGCAACCGTTTCGCTTTACAGCCTGATGGATGATTACATTTATAGTGGAAGGTGGAAAGTGAATGAAGACATATTTCTGACAGCTCCTTAAAGTTACAGATTAATCGCACGCTGTTTACCTGCGATTAATTCAAGTATTGAATCAATCGCAAGCAGTACGATTGATTGATTTATTGTAGACGACATCACCAGCAAACTTGTGCGTCAAAATTATCTGAATTGCTCGAGAAATAGCCAGAATACGCACCACTGGTTGCGTACTCCGCTCACAAAAGAACGGATTCGACAAATTGGCCGTCGGCGAGTTGGCTTTCGATGAATTGGCCTAGACCCTCCATTTCTCTACAGTGCCTACTTCCATGCCTACTCCATACGCTATATTTAGGGTTGAGCGTTTCCGGCTCACACCGAATAAAACCGTTGAAAGTACGCCGAATTCATTTTTTCAAATTCGATTTTAACTGAAAAAGCTCAGTATTTTTTAGGGCGTTGGAGAGGTGGGTAGGTGGAGGGGGGGGGGGACTTATTACTGACCGTATGACCACTTCCTTTTGCAGTTTTCAGCTTGTCTCCGAGATCAGTCCAACTTTCAACAAAAGCTACGGGGGCGCAGGGGTCTTCAGAACGAAATCTGGGTTTTCCTCCGATAGGTATTTGTGTGCCAAATTCCTTGTTTAAAGAAGAGAGTTTAATCGTGAAATGAACAATGAAAATTGAGGGCGTCCGTAAATGACGCACATTCCTTAACACCCCTAGCATCTGTCGACTAGAGGAGGGCATAATTACGATTATTTTATTGTCATTTCTGTGGTCGGCGCAAATTTACCACCTCTTGCAGTCGTGAAAACGGGGAAAAAACGCACTGAGTATAATGCTTGCCTTTCTAGATTTTGATATTTGCCCCTCCGACCGAACTGGTAGTGAAGCTCATGTTCGTCCTGTGTACGAATGCGAGCACGCGACGATAATGTCTGCTCAGGATAGGGCCGCAGTGCGTCTTGCAGAACAGGTCGCGTCGGCAGCCACAGACAACAACAAATAAGAAAAATCAGCACTTGGCTTACTCACTATACATTTTAAATAAACGCTTTTATGTATTGCTTTTTCGTCAGTATACTGGATTTCGTCAATAAACCGAAAAGAATTGAGAAGTTTATAAGTCTACAAATATTCACCGCAATACACCGAAAACTTCTGTATGGAATATAAACCGAAAAAAGTACGCCGAATCTTAAAGTAATAAAAACCTAAAAAGCCAAACCCTAGCTATATTGTCAATGTCCGGTTTTGACGTTGTGCTGTTTTGACGCCGTGCTGTTTTGGCACGTGCTCTTCTGTCGCTGTGCCGTTTTGACGCTGTGCTGTTTTGTCGCGTGCTATTTTGACGCGTGCTGTTTTGTCGCCGTGCTGTTCTGACGCTGTGCTGTTTTGACGCGTGCTGCTTTGTCGTGTGCTGTTCTGTGACTATAGTGCCGGGACCTCCTGCCTCATCGCACTCAATCTGTGATTGTCGAAAATGTCACTTCCTCTCCACTGAATGTCATCTCCGGCGTCCCTCAGGGTTCAGTTCTTGGCCCACTACTTTTCCTAATTTGTATAAATGACATTGCTTCTTCCCTCTCTTCCACCGTGAGATTGTATGCTGACGACCTTGTGCTCTATCGCAAAATTTCTTCCATCAATAATTGCATAATTCTACAAAACGATCTAGAAAAATTAACAACCTGGTGTGAATCTTGGCTCATGACGATTAATCTGGATAAATCTAAAATTATGTCGTCCTCCAGATCAAAAAATAAAGTCACTTACACTTACTCTATTTCATCTTGTGAACTAGAACGTGCTGCCACATTTAAATATCTAGGAGTGCTCCTTTCTGCAGACTTATCATGGAAGTGCCACGTCGACTCATCTGCTCTAAAGCAAATAGAACATTAGGATTTTTAAGACGACATCTTCATCTCGCAGACCCATATGTCAAACGTTTAGCATACACTACGTTAGTTCGGACGAAACTGGAATACGCGTCCATCATATAGAATCCTCATCAATTGTATCTCATTGACCAACTCGAAGCTGTACAAGATCGCGCCACTTGTTTTATTACTCGTGATTATTCTCGAAAAAGCATTTCCTGTCTAAAACAGTCCATATATCTCCATACACTTGACACTCGTAGAAAAATTGAACGGCTCTCTTTTATGCACAGACCATACTACAACCCATGGTTACCAAAACCATTTATTTTCCCGGCTCATCATATTTCCTCTCGCCTAGATCATCCATGTAAAGTCGAACCCATTTTCTCTAGAACTAACGCCTACAAATACTCACCTCTCCCTCTATGCATTTCTGAATGGAATAGCATGCCCTCAAGTCTGGTGACGATACGTGATCATAACCATTTTACGCAGGAGCTTGTTAAGTTGTTTGAGTAATCTCTGTATAATGATGTCTCATTGTTCTCATTCAATGTTTTCCCCAATTTTTGTGAATTTTGTGAATTTGATGTATGTAATGTAATGCCTCACATAGAGGCCCTTAAGGTAATAAAATGAAATGAAATGAAATGAAATAAAGAGTGTTGTGCAAGACGAAGACTTGCACATACAGCAAGGATGAAGAAGATTAGACAGTGTGCCTGTGGGGGAATGGACGCCATTAAAGGCTGATGGCGAACCTGACGAAACAAAGCCTTCAAATTGCCTTCTGCCATAACAATTGGCGTCAGAAGTGGGGTCATGGGAACCCGAAGCACCGCCCAGGAAAATCAGCACCAGGTCTTGGAAGCTATGAACGATTTGAAGGATTCACGAGACAGTCTCTACGAAGAACACACTCGCCATCGGGAAGAACATCGGGAAGCCTTTGCAGAATTGCGACGAGAGGTGGCTGCTCGACTCCAAACTCATAGCGAACCTGAAGCTTCACCGCAGCTTTCGGGGTCTTAAGGCGTAATGCCAGCACTGCCATCGTCTGGTGAGGCCGCCGGAACTATGCCTGATGACAGCAGCGGTTCCCGGACCTCACCCATCGACCATGTCGGTGACCACGCAGTCGTTACAGATCCCCTGTCGTTGCACCAAAGGACTTCCTCTGAGGGAGCAAGCCAGTAGCAAGAACTACAGGGCCAAATCGTCCCAAAGATGATCGTTAAACTTGACACATACGATGGACGCAACCCCTGGGGTACCCTCCGGACGCACTTCGACCTAGTGGCAGACATAAATGGATCGAAAAATAATTCACGAGGAGCTTTCTTGGCGTCAGCGCTTCGAGGGGCAGCACTGGAAGTACTGCAAAATCTACCCGAAAATATACAGAGAGACTACAACTCTCTCCTGAATGCTCTGGAGGGACGCTTCGGAGACAAGCACCTGGGGCGACAATACCACGCTACGCTCCGTACACGTGTACAACAAAAGAATGAGTCCCTGGCAGAACTTGCAACAGACATCGAAAAACTGGCACGCCATGTCTATGAAGGTTGTGCAGCCTCAACACCTGATTTGGTTGCAGCTGGGCACTTCGTGGATGCTATTTCTGACTCGGAGGTACAACAGCTCGTGCGGCTTTCGTCACCTGGTTGCATGCGCGATGCTGTTGCGCGAGCCATGGAGGTGGAAGCGGCCAGGGGAGCTGTCAGAGCTACCCGTCGGGTATCTGCCGCCGTTGAGTTCCCACCCGCCCCGCCACCTCGTCAGCCTGCTCTGCGGCACGAATGCAAAACATCGGTGGCACCTGCGCGTCGTAGATCCCCACCCATATGCTGGAGCTGTGGCAGACAAGGTCACCCACAGCGCTATTGTAACTGGCATGGTACCGAGACACGGCTGCAAGGAAACGAGGACTCTATCACGGAAAACTAGTGTCAGCCAAGCTTACCGGCCAAAACTCGGCTGAACTGAAAAACAAGGAGCCGGTGACAGCATTCCAGGTGCATAAGTTGCGGGCCGACAAAGACGGACTTTTCGTAGATGGGCAACTCGAGGGTATTGCATGTAGTATGCTAGTGGACACTGGGGCAAACGTCACCCTAGTGAGACCTGATATATTAAACCAAATAAAGGGATCTCTAGAATCGTACAGACGTCTCGCTGAATGCTCACTCCGTACAGCCACAGGCGATATAGCACCAGTCACGGCGTCATCACAGCTCATGTTCCACTTTGGCAGTCAAGAATTTCCACACGTGACTTATGTCGCTGATATATTTGAAGAATGAATCCTGGGCCTCGACTTTCTGAAGGAACACGGTTGCTCGATGGATCTAAATAATCAGACACTAAATCTGAGCGAGGAAAGCATCATCCTGTGGAGCAGACGAGCGCTCTTGAAAAATGAGGGTGGATTCCTCATCTGTTCGAAGTCAACTGTTGTTTCCCCGCAGTGTGAAACCATCGTTTGGACAACTGATGGCAATTGCTGTTCTGAAGGTATCGCGGTCGCTGAAGGAGATGAGGCTTGTGACAACATACCAGGTGTCATTGTCGGAAAAAACACTTGTGAATTTCAGCAATGAGCGCGTCCCTATCCGTATTGCCAACCGAACGGATAAAGCGATAAACACCAAGAAAGGTTGTCCAACTGTGAGCCTTAGAAGCCTGAGAAGAGAAACTACCAACGTGAAGCGAGATGGGCTGCCAGTGTCTTTGTTGGAACTTGCAGACCGCTCCAAGCAGCACCTCAGCCAACCGCAACAAGAGTCCCTTTTGAATTTAATCAACGTCTACAGAGATGTCTTCGCTTGCTCCCCTTCAGAGATCGGGCGCACGAGTGCTGCTCACCAGCACATAGATACTGGTGACGCTATTCCGATCAAGCAGGCACCTCGGAGAATTCCGCTCGCTAAGAGGAATGAGGTCACTGAGATGATCCAGGATATGCGAAAACAGGACATCCTTGAGCCCTCATCTAGTCTATGGGTCTCACCTGTAGTATTGGTAAAGAAGAAAGATGGGAGCACGAGATTTTGCGTGGATTATCGTAGACTGAACAACGTCCCGAAAAAGAACTCCTGCCCTCTTCCTGGGATCGACAACACATTTGATGCAATGGCCGGTGCCTCCTGGTTTTCTACGCTTGATCTCAGGAGCGGCTATTGGCCAGTTGAGGTAAAACTCTCAGACCGTGAGAAGACAGCGTTTACAACACTCGATGGTTTGTGGCAATTCAAGGTAATGCCATTTGGCCTTTGCAACGCGCCAGCGACTTTCGAGTGCCTTATGGACAAGGTTCTTCAAGGCTTGCCCCTCAATGTGTGTCTGGTATACCTTGATGACATATTGGTGCACGGAAAGACTTTTGAAGCTGCTCTTCATCATCTGTCAGACGTCTTTGAGCGCCTAAGACAAGCGAAATTAAAATGGAATCCCAAAAAATGCTCGCTATTCCAGAAAAAGTTCGGTACTTGGGCCGCATTGTCTCTGAGAATGGGATGGAGACAGACCCCAACAAGACGGACTGTATTCGAAACTGGCCCCAACCACACAGTCATCGTGAACTCAAGAGTTTCTTAGGCCTATGTACCTACTACCGACGTTTTGTCAAAAACTTTGCTACCATGGCCAAACCACCCTACACGTTGACAGAACAGAACACGAAATTTCACTGAAACATGCAAGCTGAGGAGGCTTTTCTTCAACTCAAGAATACCCTTACTTCACCTCCTATTCTCGGATTTCCCCATCCGAATCGTCAGTTCGTCCTGGACACGGATGCAAGTAACGTTGGTGTGGGTGCAGTCTTGTCACAGTCGAATGGAACTGAACGGGTAATTGCGTACTACAGTCAGGTATTAAAGAAAGCAGAATTAAACTACTGCGTCACAAGAAAGGAACTGTTGGCTGTAGTTAAAGCTGTAGAAAATTTTCACCATTATCTCTACGGCAAGCACTTTCTCTTAAGGACCGATCACGCGTCCCTCACCTGGCTTTTGAATTTTAAGAACCCTGAAGGACAAGTTGCAAGGTGGCTGGAGCGTTTGCAACAGTACCAACTTAATGTCCAACAAAGAGCTGGTAGGAAACAGATGAACGCCGATGCACTCTTGCGAAGGCCTTGCTCACGAAAAAATTGCCACCCGTGTCTTGATGCTGAAGCGCACTCCGACCTCAACAGCACGGACCCACCGTCTCAGTCAACGGTCACGCGACAGGCGGTGATCACGCGTCCATTAACCGATGACGATCCCACTGACTGGAGTGACGAAACCTTGCGTACGCTTCAAAGAGAGGACGACAATACTCGGCTTGTTATACAGTGGAAGCAAGAACGCGAAATGCCGGATTGGTACCAGGTTGCACCACACAACCATGTCGTCAAAGCCTACTGGGCTCAATGGGATTCTCTCCTCAAACAAAACGGCCTCCTGTTTCGCTGCTGGGAAAACAACGATGGAGTGAACGTTTCCCTTCAACTTGTCCTGCCTCAAGTGTGAGTCAAAACTGTGCTGCAGTTTTTGGGGTACACAAAACTCTACAGAGAGTACGTGACAGATTCTACTGGGTTGGCGCCAGCCGTGACGTGCGCGAATGGTACAGAGGCTGTGACCACTGCACATCGCGCAAAGGACCTCCCTCTCGTTGCCGAGGACAGGGTAGGACCTACAACCTTGGTGTGCCATTTGAGCGAGTAGCCATTGACGTCGTAGGGCCTTACCAGAAACAAGAGAAGGAAATCGGTACCTAATAGTAAATGCAGACTACTTCACAAAGTGGCCAGAAGCTTTCCCTGTTCGTAAGTACGACGCAGCAACCATCACTCGCATCTAGCTTACCGACATCGTATCGAGGTACGGAGTGCCCCTAGAAATCCATTTTGATCAGGGACGCACTTTTGACTCGCAAACCTTCAAGAATTTGTGCACAGCACTTGGCATAAAGAAAACCAGAACAACACCGTTACATCCACAGTCGAACGGTATGGTGGAGAGGCTCAACCGGACCCTTAAGCAATACCTATCTCTCTTCGTCAACGAGCACCAGGACAACTGGGACGAACTGGTTCCCCTCTTTTTACTTGCTTACCGTTCAGCTGTCCACGCAGCAACAGGGTACACACCATCAACGTTGCTCATGGGGAGAGAGCTAAGAATACCTGCGGACATTATGTTCGGTACTCCGGCGCCACCACCACGGGAAGCAACACGTGAAAATGTTCACTTGGACCACGCTCTCCATTTACGCAAGAAATTGGAATGTGTCCATGACTTCGCACGAAGGCATTTAGAACTCAGCAGCAGCCATGCAGAGACTCGCTACAATCGAAACGCATCCAGCCACCAACTGGAACCTAGAGATTTGGTGTGGCTATACAGACCAACTAGAACCAAAGGTCGTAGTCCTAAACTACAATGAAACTGGGATGGCCCCTACGATATCATCAAGAAACTGAACGATGTTGTCTACCGGACCCGCCATGTTCACAACCATAAACCTCAGACAGTCCATTTCGATCGTCTCGCACCATACCACACTAAGCGAACACTTATGCGGGTTTCGGGACGAGAGCCTCTACAGGGAGGGGTGCAGTGTTGTGCAAGACGAAGACTCACACCGTAAAGAGTGTTGTGCAAGATGAAGACTTGCAAATACAGCAAGGAAAAAGAAGATTAGACAGTGTGCCTGTGGCGGAATGGACGCCATTAAAGTCTGACGGCGAACCTGACGAAACAAAGCCTTCGAATGGCCCTCTGCCATAACAATATGTACACCTTGCTTTTTTGGTGGGGTACAAAATTTGGGACCATTCTCGAGAACCTTAATGATGTGTAAAGGTAGCGAAGTGTCACCCAACAAAGTAACCGACTCGCCTTGCGGTTCCTTGTGTTTGGCACAAAGAGTTCGACGATGTGGAATCTAGGTCCACCAGAGTGATTCAGTCATTCTGCTTGCAGTGTATAGGAAGGGCTTGCATCTTTTATGTTGGCTGTAGTCAAGAGCATCGGTGCTGGCAAGAAGTCGTAAGCACTGACGGCGAAACCGGACTTGACTTCATAACTCAGAGTGGAGAATCTTGCAAATTCTCCTGCCGTGACGTATTGAGGGCCTTGCGTAACCGAAAAAAACATCCGATGTCTTGGGGTGTCACATTGTTTCTGATGGCGAAAGCATAGAATCTGGCTCTGAACGTAGAGACCACTATCGAATTGGTACAGAAAGGCACTGGATCGGGATGGGAGGAACAAGGAAAAGGGCCTAATGTAGAAGAAAGGAAATGTGCTAAAATATTTGTTGTGGGCTAGTTGGCTCAAC
Source organism: Ixodes ricinus (assembly GCA_037355805.1). Lineage (NCBI taxonomy): Eukaryota > Metazoa > Arthropoda > Arachnida > Ixodida > Ixodidae > Ixodes > Ixodes ricinus. The sequence continues at coordinate 145,429 of JAZHYW010000133.1, forward strand.
ATAATGAAATTATAAAGCGCAAGGGACAAACACAGACATGAAGGCTGTGTTCCAAAATGTACTCGATCCGACTCCCGAGTAGAAGTTTTGTACCGTGGCGTTCCAAAACTTACTCGCGCTTGAGCCGCCAGTAAACAACACGCCAGAAGCGGGTTGTTTACTCCGGAGTAAATACTCACGCTACCCTTCTCGATCGGGGGGTAACGTTGGTTCAAATCAAGTAAATACGTTTCGTGATCTGTTCGTCGTCTGCTTTCTGCGCCGACAGCCGTCAAAGCTCGCTTGCTCAGTTGGCTTTGGGGGCGGACGTTCGAAATTATAGAATGTGGTGCAGCCATTTATGTCTGGTTATTGCGATTTGCTGCTTTCAATGCAGGAATATACTGCATCACATCCAGACCGTGCACATTCACCGAGAAGATATACCTGCTGTTATTATCAAGTGCGAGCGCAAACATGCGCGTCTCTGCATCCTCGGCTTTGGAAGGAATGCCGTAGCTTCACGTACAAGGCTGAGAATGTTCTAACGCAGTAAATGTTGCAGGAGCATTTTTTGTTTCCTCCAGAGTGTGTGTAATGAGATGATAACGCTTGTAAAGCAGTGAAAGCTTCGGAGATTTCATGTATATGATCAGTCAACAACCCCTCCCCGTCTCCCTCCGCAAGAAATTGCCTATAGCGGTTTGGAAGTTTTCTTTTTGATTTTTTAATCATATTCGCGTCAAAGCGAACGTAAGTTACATACCACTGTTGAGAAAGCCCCCTGTGCTGTACCGTTACACCGTGTGGAAGCAATTTCTGCAAAACATCGTCGGTGCAAATTACGATGCGTGGGTAATTATTGGGGTTGTGGGGATATTTATACAGCGTGTAGTTGGTCAGCTATTTCAACGTTGCGACGAGTCACTCGCTGTTCAGTCCGTGGAAGCATGTAGAACGTATGCGTTTAGGGCATCTGGACTAGATTTGCAGCGATAGCGCCGATTCATAAAAACAAATTTTGGATGTCTAACTGAAAGGAGTAAGTAATTTTTATCTCAATATACAGCCCAAAAGGAAGATGTGCAAAAGGGGCTGGTGGAGCAACCTCAGAAAACACCGCGCTGTCATTATGATTATCGTCTCTTCAAGTGCTTTCTCCATAATAAAAAGAGATCGTCTGCTTTTTTTTGTAATCGATGCTGTGTTACAGTGTACTAGAATACTTGGGTAGTGTTGGGACCGAAGCGGCTTAGCAACGGGAGCACTTGAGGGCGCGTGTATTGACAGCTTGTGGGGGCGCTGTAGTTGAGTCACCCAGAAAAAAATTTCACAGCCCGCCACGTCACGTTTGACGGAAAATGCGTTTGAAATCAAGGACGCTATTGTTGTTGTTGTTTTTTGTGTCTTTTTTCACTTTGAGCCGTGCGCGCGTCGGTAAGCCAACCACGATTTCAGAGTTCATTGTGTTATATCGAAATATGTTTTGAATCTTGTGTGTTCTGATTTTGCGGATGGTAAACGCGTAAGGGTAGCGCCAAAATGCCGTTGGCGAAACGGCGACAGAGCTCTTGCTGCGCACCTTGTTGCCAAACGGGCTACGCCTGAGTGAAAGATGTGAAAACGACGTCACTTTTCGGCATTCCAAAGGACAGAGCCACGAGAGATCTTTGGGAAAAGAATCTGCAGCAACCGGAGAAGCGTCAAGAAGGAACAAGCGCAGTCTGCGAGCTGCACTTCGAGCCCCGCTTCATCCTTCGAGACTACGTCGACATAATCGACGGCAAAAAAGTGAGGATTCCTCGTGAATCCCCCGCGCTTACGCCAGACTTAGTGCCGACTCTGCTGCCAAGTGTACCCCAGAACCTGAATGATGACCCTCCCGCATGACGAGAGAAAAGGAGGCGGAAGGCAAGTTTACCAGAGCCCATCGTTGCAAAGCGTTCGGGGCTCACTCGGGAAACTGATCCGTTGTCACCAGTGGTGAACAGCGAGCTCCTGCCGTGATCCCACAAGACATTGATCGCGATGCACTAGGCTCCCTGAATGTACCAACTCCCTACTGGGCTGTTCACAAGTTCAGCAAGTTCGACGGTGTTGCTTAATTGGCACTACTCTCAAGCCGAAGTCTAACAGGATCAGCATCGAAAGTGCGGTGTTCTTTTGTTTCGACAGCTTACCTGACGTGGTATCCCAAGTATACCTTCAGGGCAACCTCGTAGATGATACTGCCGTGAGAACGACTCATAAAGCTGAAGAGGCACTCCGACGGGCTGCATCTCTCCCACTTTGCAGCGCGGCACTTCCAAGTTCAGAAATACCAACAGCGGATCACACTGAGGGACTTAAAAGGAAGCTTCGCAACCAGGAGGACGTCATCCACAGCAATGAGTGCAGCGGAAAGGGCATAAGACGAGGTAATTGTAAGCGTTTTAGTTAAATTTACAACTTACGTGAACAGGATTAGTAAAATATTTTGTGCCACACTCTTTCATTTTTTACGTGCTTAACTATATGTGCTTTTTGAAAACTAAACAAATAAAAGTAGCAGATGAACAACCTTTGAATCTACGCTAAGGGTTCTTCTTTCAAACGGACGCTGCATTGAGTGCAGGTATCTGCGCAAGGCTCTCCTGACTAGGAACTTCTGATTGTCGAGGAAGAAGACCTGCAAGACCAAGACTCCCGCCCAAAAGCTAAGGGCATCATTACAGAGAAGCAGAGTCTTCAGAAGCCACTCGAGGTTATGAGGGCGAAACTGCTGTGATAGAAAAGGATTTACTTGAGAGACGTACAGAGAAGCTCGCGCCGAAGCAGCAGCTTGCAGTAATGCAGTGTTTTGAAGCATCGAGAAGGTCAAGCACTAGGGGCATGAGTTTTATAAAGGAGTGGAGTTTGGAGCGTATCCTGATGAATATGAGAAGTCCCAGACTGTACAAGTACCTGAGAAGACAAAAGATTCTCATCTTGCCTTCTCCAAGTACCCTTCGAAAGTACATGACAGGGTACAAAAGCGGTTTTGTCTTCAACAGGAGGCTCTTCCAAATTCTGAAGCAAAAAACAGCCCAGTTGGAACCATTGTGGTGTCACGGTGGCTTTGTAGTTGACAAGATGAAGTTATCCGAAAGTTTGTCAGTCGGGGCATCAGAAAAGATCGACGGCCTTGTTGACTTGCGATCATACACCTCTCCCGATCAGCGTCCAATGCGACCACGGAATGGAGGTGATGTTCACACACTTTGTCGGAAAATGGACAAAAATCTTGGGTCTTTCTTAGTTCACATGGAAACGTGAAAGCCGAAGTGCTCATCAAGATCTTGCTTGAGGCAACAGACTTAACTGAAGGGGCTGGTCTGTTTGGTGGCTTCATCACTTGTGACGGTGCTGCGTGGAACAAGAAAATGTAGAGGTTGATGGGAGTGGGAGCCACAGCAGCACAGGTTACGTGCTAAGTCCTGCAACCCGTGGACTCGAACAGAAGCCTTCCTTTCCTCTGCGACTTTCCCCACCTCCTGAAGTGCCTGCGGAGCACGCTACTGAAAGTTCCAATTAACACTCCAGATGGTAAGGTAGGGTTTCTCTAAATTTTATGTATGTATTACAATAGGAGATTGTGGCATTATTTTGTTACGCATGCGACAAAATGTCTGCGGTTATCATAAATAACCTTTCATTCTGTTTCTCTACATAGTTGCATGCAAGGGATAATTTTTTTAGTATGACTTTTGGTGTTGCCAGATCTCAAAAGCATAATAGCTGCCTCTGGTAATGAAAAAAAAAGCAATGAAAGTATCAGCAATGTATTGAGGTCACATATCACCTTGCAAACTCCTTCTTTCCCATCCTTGCTCGACATGTGGTTGTGGATCAGAAAAGCTAGCACGGCAGATGCACTGGCCAATGGTTAATCTTACAACTCAAGCCAAAACACTGGCATTAAGCCCATGGCAGACATTTTAATACGACAGAAGTCACAAAACATTGTTAATTTAATTTCAAACACGCATTTTTACTCAGGGATGTACTGCAACGCACTCTTGAAAAGGATCTTTTTCTTAACGATTACATTCTTCGCTTCCTCCCATTTTCAGAAAACGAAGCTGTCCCATACGACATGTTTGCCGTGTTAGGAATACTTAGTTCATAGAAATGCCCGATGATAAACAGACACGCAGGAAAACGACGTACAACGAAGTTGCTCTCTTTAGAGCTGGTAACGCAAGTGAGGCTCGTGTATGCTTCACTTTTCAGTCAACCCGACTGGTTTCCTACTTTCGATGCATGTCTAGGCCTCCGAGATATTTAAAGAGTTCAATATCTGTGTGCATGTTTGTGTGTATTGTTTGTGTGAGAATTTTATTAGAATCAGTAAGTTGAATGCTCTGATGAGATATCCGTGTATATAGGTATTTTCCTCAATCGCCAAATGTTTAAGACACCGATATGAGTTGTGTGTGACAGCTAGATGTAAATAGTCTTCCACAAATAGGTTGACTGCATGTACATATAGAAACGAAAACGTGCATATTCTTTACAAATACTTCCAGTTAATAAGAAAAGAAAACTGCCCTAGAAAATGCTTAGCAGATTGCTGGCCAGTTGTGTTGCACGTGAAAGGTGTGGAGTCTACGGTCTCGGCGCTCTTCACCGCTTAGTTTAGCGACCGGCTTAACGCGTGGCAGGTACACTTGACAGCAAATCCTGAGGTGAAGATATCGGCGCTAACCAGAGTTTTAAATAAAAACGTCTGACAGTGTGTCAAGTTGCTATCTGCCAGACGCAGAGGAATGCCACGCAGGCCTTTCCCGCCATATAGTACCTCATCTCATGGCGATGTGCCATGACATGCTGGCAGGACACTCGCTTTGTGATCTCAATGTTCTGGGTCCTATTTCCGCCAAGAGTAAACAATTTGTTTTACTACGATGGCCTTTTCGCCACTCGGTCAATGTCGAGTCTCGCACACACGCCGAACACCTGAAAAAATATTTAACGCAAAAAAAAAGCCTGATAGCTTAGTTGACAAAGCACTTGACTCATGATCTCAAGGTTCTGAGTTAAAATACTGCAGGGGGATTTGTTTCTATATGGTTCCCTATAGTCGTAACGCGTTCCGGTTTCGGTTTTTCGTTACAACAGGCCGCCACAGCCGTCCATTACAGCCGTCTGTTGCAGAACTTTTTGAAAATTGGCTGATGAAACCCGTTTTGTAATAATATGACTTCAAACAAAAAATAAATAGTACTATTAGGCGGTAAGCACAAGATTTTATAGTAGGCTGCGGTAAAATGTAACTGAGTTTCCGATTTTGAGGACAAGGGGAGCTATGCTGTTTCATGGTGATTGAATGCGACAAAACAACTAAATATTACGACGCGAGAGAACATAAAAAGTAAATGAAATGACGACTTAAGCGAAATGGAACATAACCCTAAACATTTATAAGAAGTTTTATTGGCAGCATTTTCAACCCTCCGCCAATTTCGATCCCCTTCGAGGATGTCCGTAGCACGTTTATTTGTCGTTGTTACAGCACGTCCGCGCATGCATCAAGGACTTTTCGTACTCCCGCCTGGCTTCAGGAGTGAACGGCGCACATCTCGTTTGAACATATGTTTTTACGTAAAGCAGGTGAAATGAGGGCATGGAGGACATTTAAGGCCTGGCTCCTTGCGTCGAAATGTGTGTCGTGTTTACCGTCCTCATCGCCACGAAGTGTGCATTGTCGTCCATCCATCAGGCGTACGCCCGAACGCTATCTGTTCAGGCGGCAGGTGTAGCGCCAAGATAGCGGCGGACATTTCCTTCGATTGAAAATGCAACCAGCGGAATGTGAATCCCATTAACAGAATCCGGGTTCTTCAAAGAGACGGCAGGGAGCTCTTCGGTTGAAATAGAGATGAATTCAGCAATATGCTTGGGTGCAAGCCTGGCACCCAAAATAGTTTTCTTGCTTCTCTTTTGGTGGCAGGCATCAGAACTGGCGGCGAAGAAGGAAGACGAAATTTTCAAGATATGTGACTACAAACGAAGTGAGACAATGTCATGGGAGTTTTTAGTTAATAACACATAAGTAGATCTTACCTAGCATATATGTAGGAAACGTTAAGTACACTTTAGGATAACGTGATTGAAACCTTGAAGCGATCAATTGATTTTCTCTTGCACCTTTTATTCGGACTATTGAGACGGTTGAGTTCAAAGTGGACGTGCCATCGCAGGTGTCCTAAAAACAAATGTTACGTCGCTGTTTACACAGCCTAATGTGGGCCTGCCTTTAAGGAGCGGCGACACTGATTTAATTTGTATATAAGAAATTTAGCCAGTGCAGTACGACTGCTAGCCTGGGATCTTTAACGTGCATGACACCGTAGTGACAAACGACCGCACGCCGGTACGTTGCTCATCCAGATCGAAACGGGAAAGGTTGAGATTGAACCTAGGATATCTGGACTCTGCCGAGGGAGCTTTCACTCCGCGTACTCCGAGCTGCTGCGCGCTAACACATCCGTCCACGGAACCCTCGCAGGTGTCATCACCACAGCCAAGGGTACGGCCTTGGCATCGCGTTTGTTTTTTTCTTGCGGGGAAATATACCGGCGTCATCCGCACAACATTACAAGCCTGCAAAGGGTACGTAGACCCGCTTCGTTATTGGTGAGACTGTTATCTATCATATAACAAGAATCTCTTGGAAACCTTTCGCTGTCGAAGATAGATCTTGATCACTGCTTCGTTTAGTAGTATTTAAGTAGTGCTCCATGACTAGGCATGTTTATGAAAGTTGTGGACAGGAATAAGCTTCTTAAGTAGAATGACACGTACTCGTTTTTGAGGGTCATGCTCCGTTATCTTGAAACGGATATCAATGTTATAAACTATATGCGAACTGCTTACTTCTGGAGTTTGTTTTACCTTAAAGGGGCCGTAAGCCACTTTTTGCGACGGTCTCTTTACAATTATAAATCAATCTAAAAACAAAGTTTTATCTGTGTATATTTATATAGCCGAGAACTTAGTCTGCCCCAACAGGCGACATGTCTCCCAGCTGCAGATGAGAAATTTAGCCAATGCACTACAACCGCTAGTCTGGAGTCTTTAATATGCATCACGCAGTAGTGATACACGACTGCACGCCGGTACGATGCTGATCTAAATCGAAACGGGCCGGGGTAGGGATTGAACCACAAATATTGTGATTTGCCACAATATTCAACCAATATTGTGGCAAACCAGACCATAAAAATGTCGCCAAAGCTTCCTTTTAACTATAAACATATTTAGGAACTTTGAACTAGTCTGTGGCACCATACGATGTACTGCATCGGATGCCGCGAGCCATTTTAACCAATTCAGCGCTTTATGTGCGCCCCGTAACTTCGTGCTTCGCACAAACACAAGGTCATATGACACACTTCATGCAATGATTTAGCTTCAGTAGCTCATAGTATCTGATACAGTACCCTGTTATGTGAAACTGAGTACAATGTGTCAGTTTCCTCCGAGGGGAAGATGGCAGGTCGAAAGACGAAGCGACACATATGTAGACGAAAGAAAATCACTTTACTCACTAGCAAGAAAACAATATGAGCAGAAAAAAATAAAAAGTAGAGTGATTAAATAGCTACCCTCACTACAGTTAGTCTCGGTCGTCTTTAAATGGGAACTGAGAACACTCACAGACTCTATCGTCGATCTTGCTTGGGACGGAAGAAGGCTTTGTTCTTCGATGTCACGAATGTTAGCCCAAGCTTGCTAGGAATTCAACACCGCTCGAGGTTGATGCTGTCGCTTCACCAACCAGGTACGCAGCCTGGGTCGACAGGAACGTTGCGAGGCCGCCCCTTCGTGTCCATCTTCGAGCTCCGAACCCAATGCTACAAGCTTGTGGTGCGAGAAGCAAGCACGACGTCGCTCCGGCTCGATGGTAGCGAAAAGACCTGAAGCGGAGTAAAGGATTCGCCAGGTGCGAAGCCTGGTCTGCCGGGAGCGTTGGCGGGTCAACGCCGCCCTTCAGCTTCAGTCGTCGAATGCCATCTCCCCCGCGAGTTTATCCTTTTCGTTTTTCTCGAGCTTTTTCCTCTTGTTCATCTTCCGCTTTAACTGTCACTTCAGGAACGTGACACTCCCCCTTCTTCATCAGCCTCACTTCCTGAGGCGCAGAGACGTCAAAGTTCTGATGAGATGTGCGTCATGTCGTTGACGTCGCTTATTTTCCCCACAACACTCACAAAATACACACGCATAAAAACATTAACGTACACGTAAAAAAAGGAGATCTTGATATTCGCACCAGTCTTACACTGTTCATAACACTTCTGCAGCCTCAGCAGTTTATCCTTTGAAAGTTGCGGCCAGACGTCTACTTATCGAAACCTTTCTGTAACTTTTCTTTACCTTTGTTCCAAATTGAACCAAAGCTCCCTGGTAAATTATATAGGCTAGGCACGACTCCTCACACGCGACTCATAAAGTTGGCCACCACGTTGTCTCTACCTTTTATATACTGTAAACGACTAAATTTTTGCGAGGACCTAATTTTCCTGAATTTCGCGAATCCCCTCAATTCGCAAAAAATACGTCCCGCGAACAATTCGGTCAGTATGTGAACGCTACGGAAGCTACACTGAATTCGCGAAAATTAGAACCCGCGAATAATTTCATACTTTCAGCTTTGGCCCGATTCGCGAAAATTTGAGCCCGCGAAAATTAAGTCGTTTACAGTATTCTGCATGAAAACTTTGATCTTGTAACGTCATACTCCATCTTATCACTCGACTGTTGGTGTGCTTGGCTTTGTTCACAATTTCCAAAGGCTGACGGTCGGTGTGGACTCGGAACGTCCTATCATGCAAAAACAACTTGAACCTGGCAATGGCCCATACAAAAGCCAGAAATTATTTTTCCACCTTTGCGGACTTCCTTTCTGCATTGCTAAGCTTTCTGCTTGCATACGCTACTGGATATAATGCGCCATCTTTCTCTTGAAGCAAGAGTACTGCACCCCTGCTTCCATCAGAGGCGTCCGTCTTTAGTACGAACTTGTTTGCTGGGTTCCGTGCTAACAAGATGGGCGACTGCCCCAACCTACTCTTCAACTGCTCGAAAACCTCTTCTTGCTCTGGCCCCCACTCAACCTCATTCCGCGATTCCTTTTTAGTTAGCTCTATGTTAGCTCTAACAGAGCTAGGTGCAGCTGGACGAGCATAGTTCTCTACAATTGCTCGATAGAACCCAGTAAGACCGAGGAACGATCTGACTTGTCTCTTTGTACAAGGTCTTGGAACACCTTGAATCCTTTCAACAAGTTTAGGATCCGGTGATATATCTTCCCTAGTACAACATCGTGTCCCAAGGAGCTGATCTCTTCGAATCTTATATCGCATTGTTTCGGCTTGATCGTGATGTTGGCGCTCGCAGGCGTTGAAAAACACAGCTGAGCGTATCAATGTGCTCCTCCCACGAAATTGTCGCGACTAGGATGTCATCAATGTAATGATGGGCGTCTGGGATACCCTCCAACAACTTGCGCATGAGCTTAGTGAATGCAGCTGATGCAGTCTTTAAACCAAAGGGCATAAAGTTGAACTAATAGAGTCCGCTCGCTGAAGAGAACGCTGCCCTCTCCTTGCCGCTTTCCTCCAAGGGTATCGGCCAATATCCCTTGTCCACATCAAGTTTCGAGAAAAAGCGCTTCTGTACTGTTTTGGTAAACGTGACGTCAATTCTCGATATCGGCACTATATCGGGTTTGAGGACATCATTAAATATCCTGTAATGAATACAAAATCTATTTGACCCGTCCCTTTTTTTTTACGATAACCACTGGTGCGTTGTAAGATGACGTGCATCTCTCGATCAGACCTAACGCCAACTAATCAGAAATTTCTTCCTCGACCGCCTCTTGAACCAACAGCTGAAGTGAATATTGTTTCACATATACTGGTCGTTTCGTGGCTACTTGAAGATTAAACGTCACGCGATGTGTGCTTCCTGGAAAATCGGAGATGTCTTGATAATCTTCGGTTAGCGCACGCACTTCGCTACTTCTTGCTGTCTCCAAGTTCTTGTTTACATTCAGATCATCCCATCCTCGTCAGATCTGCGAAATATACACAAGTATATTTTGCAGACGTGAAGAGTTGAGAGGCAAAGCTCGTAACAGACTCGACAGCTGCCACGCTTCAAGTTTGAGCTGGGAGATCCCGGTAGGTAGCATATAGTTGGGGGCAGAGGCAGCCATCTCTCATATGTTCAGTGCTGCACAGGTTGTCCTCTGCTGTCAAAGCTCACACCGTCCTCGGAGTCGGACTCTGGAGGCTTGAAGGGGGGGGGGGGGCAGAAGCATATCAAGACTAGATAGAGACGTTCTATGCTAATGCAGCCTCTACTTAAAGCTTGTAGTTTCATGACATCCCAAAAACCTTTCAATGTATAAAAATAATATTTGCAAACAAGGAAATGTGGATACATTTTTCCTGCCATGCACAATACGAAAAATTATGCTTTCAGAGCAAAGCGGTGCAGCGTGAATCGAGTTTGGCAACCGTAATGTGAAAACGTACACAGCGTGCTGCAGCTGTACAATTTCCCGATGTTGAGGGCCGAGGCCTTTGGATAATTGATACACATGCAAACACGAAAGTAAGCTTGAATGCGTGCGACAATCTCGCACGACACTCATTATGTTAAATGGGGCGCCCGTTTTCTACCAAGAGCTCCCCTGCAAGCGCATCGAAAAAATTTTCTATTAAGACTGTATTACAACGCAGCGTATTGATACGTAAAAGCATTTACCGAGCACACCGCCGAATTCGCCGCGCTGAGCTCTTTGGTTGTCGTCTTTTCGTATTCCCTTTGCGCGCGAAGCCCACCCACCTTCAGCCCCGGGTGATCGATTATCGCCTTGTAACATCCGAAAGAACGCGACTCGCAGCACAGAGATGCATGGTGATGTCTTCGACGCAGCTAAATGTGCCGCCAGCAATGCAGAAGTTGAGAGCACTTGCTGCTCGGCTGCAGCACATGGGGCCCCTCGGGACGCCGCCATAGCTTCCACGGCAACTGTCAGCACCAGCGAGTGTCGGGCAGTACTCCCCGATTACGTCCCTGACGAACCTTGAACCGAACAGTTAAAAAACGTAGTGATGGTCCGTGAAAACTTGCTTTGGCTCGCCCCGCCCGCGGGCTAGAACGTCGGCATCTTTACTAACTTTGGCAACTTCGGTTGCCTGACGATTACAGTTATCTCTATCGCAAAACTGAATCGTGACGACGTTTTGACGTTACCACCAACTTTATTATTTCACCAGCATAGCTCGGACGCCATCGAAATCCGTGGGGAAAAACTCAATCGCAACATCACATCACCTGACCAAGAGGGCAGCCAATCAGCGACCGATTGAGTGTTTTTAATCGTTGAGTTTGCAATCTAGCATAGACAGACAGATGCTGGACCAGCACCAGCGAAACGATGCGCGATTGAACTGGAACGCTCCATTAGAACCGGTGAGAATCGGAGCAAGGGGAAAGGTGCAAGGTGGACGCCCTGCCTCCGTGTGGGAGTGGGGCGCGCTACAAACTCGGCCACGCACGCGCCAGCTGACTATATTTAGGGCCCGAGAGAAGCTTTTTTAAACGAATAGCACAGGAGTTTTCCTTTTTGTTTTGTTTTAGAGCGCAGCTCTTAGGCGCCCGTTTCTGGCCTGAGCGGCGTAGCGGTCGCCGTCGGCGTCGGCGTAATAGCGCGACGCATTATGGGAAATGTCCCATAATGCACCGCGCGGGACCCTTGTGACGTCACTCGTGACGTCACGAGGATCCCGCGCGGTGCATATGGGACATTTCCCATGATGCAACGCGCGGGGGGGAGGACGAGGGGGAGGAGGAAGAGGAGGAGGAGAGGAGAGGGGGAAGAGGAGGAGGGGAAGAAGGGAGGGGGAGAATGAGGAGGGAGGGAGGGGAAGGAGGAGAGGAAGGGAGGAGCTTGAAGGTTGAGGGAGGAGGAGGAGGAAGGGAGGAGGACGAGGAGGTGTGGCACGGAGGATTAGGAGGTGAGGAGGAGCTGTGTACCCACCCCTCCATGCCCTTCCCTCCTCCTCCTCAAGAGCTGCGCTCTAATTCGGCATTACAGGGTGTTGTAAACGTTTTTCATTTTTTTAGCGAATGAGTGTGATGTGAACATTAACATCAAATGCCACTCTCCAGTGGGGTGATGTCACACGTTGTATTACTAGCAAGTCGAGCAAGCATTCTAAGAAATTATTTTGCGTGTTCTTTTTCCCCTTGCTCGCGTGGGCCTTTCCGGCATACATTTCGCACCATTAAACTTCTACCTCGTCGGGAACGAGACATGTACCACCTCCGTATTACAATATTTGACGTCACCTTTTAGTTGTGGCCAGTAGGGCCTCTCACCCTCTGAGATCAAATTTAAAAACGAAATAACTTTCCGATAAATGTACTATTGGGACTTGCAATTTAGCTTCCTAGTTCAAGTGCGTCTCTTAATCTGTACAATAAATTTCGAGGAAAATCAGTGACTAGCGAATTTTCATACGAGCTACCCATTAAATAATAAATTATATCCTCTCACCTTAAAGGGTAGTTTGCCAAATCGATCAAGTTTGTATTTTTGAACTTTGAGCAACTTTAGTATTTTCAATTTGATGATGGACCTGGCTACTGTGCCGTCATTGACAGGGTATCGGCGGCGCCTGCACGGGTCTCCGCTTTTGCTACTGGAAATACGACAACTTATTGAAAAAGGTAAGTAAACTCGGTTCAATGATTTAGACTTCGCCACATTAGATGTTGCGTTTACAAATTTTTAAATGTGACGCAGTGTACAGTTTCATTCAGATTTAATCGGTCAGGCTTATAAATAGAAGACAATGAGAGCCCACGAACGATCTCCTGGAGATCACCGGAGGTAGCAGGACTGAGGGAAGAATCAGCCTAAGCATTGGTTATAACGCATAAACGGAGATTGCTTAGTCATAAGCCGGTAACTAATTCTATGACAGAAGTTTCCCTTGGCGAAAAGTTACACTCACCGAAAATTGTCCAATTAAAAAGGGGAGGGTGGGGGCGTTTAGGGATTCGACGTGTCGAGGCCAGCCTCAGCCTTTTTATCAGGCTGACTCTGCTTTTTTTAGGGGAGTTGAATATCAACTTTTTTTTTTGTGGTGGCGCTATTTTGTTTCGTTTGGCGATATCGTGAAGCCCTTTTACGTAGACGGATGTTAAAACGCAGGGGGCATATTGACGTTGTCTGGCGTACTTTGAGTGGACCATGATTCCAAGAAAAGTTATTGTTCGTGGTCAGTTTCGACATTGGGATTTGGGTGTTCTTTAAGCGCATGCGGTGGCCCTTGACGTCGCAGTGATCAGTGACCGCGCTGCGCTCGTGATCGAAATTGCGAACATCATTTTGGTGCTGGCGCATCCTTTTTCGAAATGTATTGGGTCGACAGGTGAACCGCACAGCTAACATATGAAGTACACTCAATCCACATCAAAAGTATACTCTGTACTCGCTGACACCTCATAAGTAAATAAAGTCGGCCTGCTGGCAGAGCGTTTTTGGTGTTCACGATTGAGACGGTGCCTTGACATGAAGACTGCACCACTCTCCGTCGGAAAATGATGGGATGCACATTTTGATACCAATCTTAAATCCAGGCTACGACCGCGTACTTCTCTTGTAAAACAAATGCAACATTACCGCGTTAAATAAAGTAAATATAGTTTTTTTTTGGTTTAAGAAGTCTTATCCTTGCAATATTTTTATTCATTATTTAGACAATTTCTCATGTATGCATTGCTGTTCATCTAGCGTCACCTAAACCTTGAGCCTTTTGCCTACGATTGCTGAGATCTGAGCTCACAGGTCGACGTAAACATGCATAAATTGTTTCTCAAAAAGCTTGCAGTTGTTTCAACCTCGCCAACAATGGTGGCAGGGAACACTGAATTTAATTTGTTAAGAGTATATTCAAGTATATATGTTTGTGACTGTATATAGCCGCTTGTCGGCAGATAGCTCGCATATTTGCACATGGCTATCCAGCTTGGGGTAGACATTGAGACGCTCTTTTGCTAACAGTAGCAGCAAGATTTAGTTAGGTAGTTGGCTTGACAAGGACTGCAGGAATTAGAATTGGCTGAGCGGTGAGCGTAGCTTCATTTGAATTAAAGCAATGCAATATTTTCTTCAATATTTAATGGTCCATCCCCTACCGTTAATTGACTAACCCAGAGCACGTTCGGTGGAGTTCTTTAGGTTGTTGGATAACTAAGCAGATCCAAACTCGGTGCATGTTTGCAGCGGTCCGTTCGGATGACTCATGTTTCGTGGACCCCGAAGGGCGGAGACGGGCCCCACTCAGCTCCGGGCACTAGCAGAGGCGGCTTTTAAGCATTGAAGCTAAAACATGGGACGATCATCATAGAAATGAATGCAATATTTTCTGATCGATGAAACATAGTCATTCCGAAAGCCTCGTCGTCATTACTTGCAGGAGGTATAATCATCTTTCCTCCTTTTCCTGAATGGGGCTTTTAAACTGGTACTCACGTTAAACTTAAGTTTGCAGGGCTGTCTATCTATACCCTGACAATTGCATCGCGTGAGGTGCCCGAAGTCTTATTTTGATAATGAATTTCACGGTTCTTTGATCTCTGCTACCAAATCACTCTGAGGTTCCGTTGCCTCCACTCCAGGATGTCCTCCTTTAGATGAGGAAAGAATTTGATGTTCCTCTTCAATTTCTTAAATCCCAAATCCCTCAGACCCTAAGCACTGCAAAAGCATGCGGTCTACTCTGGGGGTAGAGGCGATCTTCTTTAGCATTGTGACTTCATCTCGACGTAAAAAGTTATGCATGAAGGTTCTCAAGGCCATCAGCATGAACACATCGTAGATAGCCATTCACCTCCCTTTACCGCGACCGCGGGCGTTTCTTCACAGGTGTTTTTTTAGCTTTCTTGCCTCGCAAAGAGGGTTACCACTAACGGCTGCAGAGCTGGCAGTGAGATTAAAAACTTCATCTATATTTTTTCTAGTTACTGCTTCTGAACTGAAGAATAAACTTTTAAAAGACGTTATCTCATTTGGCCATATGACCTGACCAGACAGGACAGGTCCGCTCATATGTCACCTGAAATAGACCTGAGGGAAAATATGTTAGGTTGATAGAAACGACAGCATCGCTTGAACAATTGAAACTGCCATTTTGGTAGGCTGGCTCATTGAGCTGTGTGCTGGCCTTTATTTGCTGGCGGCGGCTATGAAGCGATCATCGAACCTGGCAACACACTGCTATAGTACCCGCCGTCTTCGGGGCGTTCTTAAATCCGTGTCAGAAATAATGAGTTTTGCTAATCTGGAAAAACACGTACCTTTGTGGCGGCAAATTTTTGCAAGGACTATTGAAAAGAGCAGATGTTGCTGTGAGTCGAATTCTGGGCAATGAGCACACAGGAGGGCTGATAAGCCACCTTTCCTTGATGAGGTGACAGCGAGTATAAGTATTTAATAAATACTAAAAATATATTTCAGGCGTATTTGTATACTTCAGGAAAGTACAAATTTTGTATGCTTTTCATGTATCAATTTTTACGAAGGGGAGATTTAGTTCAGTTTGCTAAATTAAACAAGTGGGAAGGAATAAAACTAAAAACTATATAAAAATTAAGTTTTCGTTATTTTTTCAGCAGGAACAAAATGCGCATTGCAAAACGCGTTGTTTATTCACAAATGTATCACTAGCGGTTCGAACCAGATGCCAAAGTTTCAGAGCTTTATGTTATCTTATTCCAAAGTTATAAGTGACTTTTGGAGCTTTTGAATGAGAAAATGGCGACCGACAAAACCTATAAATACGTGCAAATGATTGCTGTCATGTACCGGAAACTAATTTTATTTTCCCATTGAATTATCAGAAAATCACTTATCGCATGTGAATAAGAAAACAGCAAGCTCTGAAAGCTTGGAATTTGTTCAGCACGGCTAGCTCTACATTTGTGTGAAGACAGCGTTTAGAAATACGCAATTTATTTTTGTGGCAAAAAAAAAAGAAAGTTACTGCAATTTTTTTAAGGGTGGTGGGCACGTTTAATGTTGGAAACTGAAAAAGTGAAGAAAAACAAAGACAATTTTTCGTCAATATTAAAAAGCACATAATTGTTTTAAATCAAAGGTTATGTTTTGCAAGCAAATATTTGCGCAAATCATGCGGTGCTGGTGGGAAAATATAAATCTAAGAACATATCCTGGATATGAGGGAATGTTGTGCTCTTATGTGTTCCAAGGCCTATTGGTTAAAGAAATGGATGTGTAATTAAGAGGACAATTTCTAACCTGACTTGTCTAGTGTAGCACATTTTTTAAGTGTCACAATCATGTTATAAGAAACCAAGGTATAGCGGTTTTCACAAATATAATCAAGAAAAAACGAAGATAAAAATTTTGGAATCCGCAAGAAATTTAAATATCAGCAATACCACACGCGTAATTTCGTATATTCGTATTAACACGACGCATGTGATTTCTGAAGCAATGCAACATATAATATCACCAAAACACCTGTCCGCGCATTCTATTTGAAGATGAAAGGATGAAAACTCCATGGAGGGTGTTCGCGCCACTTCTGGCCGCCATGACAGGAGGAGAGATACTTCCTGTTCCCGTATGTTTACCCTTGTGTTTAGGTGGGTGCGCGACGACTCTTGGTTTACTAGAGAGCAATTGCGTGAGAGTTAGGCTATAGAAATGCCTTAGTCTTGGATTATAAGTTGACGATGCGCACTGGCCCGAAGACAATGTCACAAGTGAAGTCGTTTCGATTATCTCGAGACGAGAGACACCGCCTACGCCGCCGAGCTTCGGTGAATCGCAGCTAAGCATGACGCTGCTCGCCTACTTTGATGGTCTCTCGCCAGATGGCGCAACACCGCAAACACGAGGATGCGGCGCCAGTGGCGCCATTAGGGCACGTAAAGATGCAATCTGGCACGGTGGGCTGGTAAAGAAGCCTTGAATACCAAAGCGAGTTCGTCAAAAGAGTAGAAAATTGGGCGTTACAGAACTTGCGTCGCGCTCAAGAAAGCGTAATAATTTGTTTCGGAAAATTGCCTGCTAAAACCAAAACTTAGCTCGGCGACCCCTGCGGGGAAGCTCGGCGCGCATCTCCGGCATCCGGGGGAGGTGGGTGCCCATCGCCGATGCCCGGCCGTTCATCTAGGGGTTGAACGCGTTTGGGAACTTATAGGTTTTGAATCGACCTCACGTATATGGACCAGGTGACTCTGTAGTCGTGAAGATACGCCCAATATCTTCGGCACATTTGCCTCATTTTTGAAGAAAATGTGTTCTTAATTTTCACCCATTGTATCAGGAAGGCATGTCCTTAAGTAAATTTGAGGAGGTATCTCAGCTAGTCCTCGGCGGTGAGACGTTTTAAGTACGCGCTACTCGCTGCGTGTCTTTAAAAACATTGCAAAAAGAATAGCCAATCGGAAACAACGTATTCCTCTCGCAATTTCGGTCCCGTTTGTTTTTGTTTATCTATGTACACCCTGTATATCTATAATATTGCAGCCGGCTCATGCAAATCTTGCACAATTAAATTACGTCATTTTTATTGTAGGAAACAGTTCAAGAATATTTTCAAGTGTTTCATGCAACTAACCATGCACTTTTTTTAAGAATCAAATCACAGATTTTGAAGACAAACTGGAGGAATGTATAGTTGAATTTCTTGTTGTGTGGGTCGCACGAATGAATCCGGTAAGTAGCTGTTTATAAAATTATGTGTTATCCCTCCTTCCTTCCTAATTTTTATGCTCCCCTCAAATAGTCCCTAAACGATAACCCATGGCAGCCATCCTTAATTTAAAAAAAAGAGGTCTCGCTACCTCGCCTGTGCTCACAAAGTCCACATAACTGTTTGTGAGGGAACGGGCTGATGTTTGCGAAGCTTTTGCAACCAGAGACTTCACGTGTATGGTAGTTCAACACACGCTGCGTTCCCCTCTCCTTTTTAGCACGATAACTCTCTACTCGAGGTCCACCTTCTGTTGAAATACAACCAAAGCGCTCCCTTTCACTGCTCAGCTGAATGTAGCTCAACATAAAATAATTGGCTAGAGATAACATAGCCAATAAAAAATATAAATTTTTTGTAGCTTCTATTTCACAATGTTGCTATATTATTAGTCAAAGTGTACCGACAGTATTTCTATTGTTAGATATTTCGGTTTCGCTTGAATAAAGTTCGCCGCAGGCTTTCTAGTCCCCTGCAAAGCAAATGTGGCGTCTTGCTCATCTGGCGTATTGTTGGTACCTTGCGTGGGCTCGTCCGTTTCTTAGTCCCGTAGAATATTCGCCTAGTTTGGGAACCAAAAGTTGTCAAAACGACCCAATTAAGTAGTGTGCAACGCGTACGCACAAGCGACTGTGCACTCTTAGAAAAAAGGGTCAGTATAGTCCTCTCTAAAGGGAGGAACGCTCTTGACACATATGTTCCTTCAGAAATGGAGGAACTTTCGTCCCTAAAGCAGGGAGCAAAAGTTCCTCCGTCGCCTGCATCTCAATATGGCGGCCACGAATCGAGCAAATCGAGCTCAATAAGGCCTAACGAGAACACGAAGTCTATTGTACGGAGCGAGAGGAGCAGCAAATAAAAACGTAGCACGAGCTTTCCGCGAACTGTATTTATTTCCGAAGCCGGTTTTCCCCTGCAGGTAAAGAAACTTACGTTTCGAAAGCATGCAGTCACTCAGTCGTCTCATCGTCAACACTGCGATGTTAAACGGAGACAACAGGCACCCAGTTCGCGCACTCTGTCTTACCTTTGCTATTCCTCGAGCCACAATTCCTTCGTCAACCGTTGCGTCAACCGCACATCACGAAGGAGTGGTAAACCATTCGGCCGCAAAACCCAGGGGGGGGGAAGCTGCCGCCGCTTCCCATGCAACCTCCTCAGAATTTACGGCTCTCCATGCTGGCCGCCATGAGAAAACTCGGTACCAGTGTTGCTGCATCTGTAGGTCATCTTTAAGTTAAAGCTGACGGAGAAAATCTGGCAACGGGGCAACGCCGATGTACGCTGGAAGCTAGAGCCGGTTTGCTTTCGTTGTTTTTGTATGGTCGGAGCAAGTCTGGCAACAACGCACGTTGTTTTGCTTCGACGGGAAGCCAGCAACAACGCACGTTGTTTCGCTTCGCCGGGAAGCCAGAAGCTCCGCTGTTTGCGAACACATGTAGCGAGGATGTGACCGGAGAAGTGCCCCTGTGATGTTCCCGGAAGACGGAAAGTGTCATTCGTAATCGTCGTGTGTGCTTTGGAAGCGAAGGGAGTCGCCGGATCCACGAGTGCGCGACCATAAGCCAAGGTTCAGGACAGCGCTGCGTTGACTGCGGCGATCTCGTTCTGTTTGGTGCAACACGGCGATGCGACAAAGAGCTGAAACGTTCGTGGTGTGTGTGCGGTGCTTGGAGGTAGAAAGCCACATTAACCCGGAGCGCAAATTGGTTGTTGTGGCGTTGAGTTTAACGGGTTCAGTTCCGTCGTCGTCAGCTGATCCAGTCCAGCTGGGGCGAGCGTCTTTAAAAGTAAATCTTCCTTCGTTCCGTTTCAAAACGTCGAAGATTCCCGACGCATACCGTGAGTAAAAAGGTGCGGGCGTTTTCAACAAAATTACGTCGTTTTAATTGAACAATGGACTCCGGATTGTTGTCCTAAATCTGCCGTTTTTATGCTTCGCGTTGTTGGACTGCGTTTCCGCAGCGACGTGTTTGCACAGCGACGCGCACCGCTCGAGTAGATGATTCGGTCCTGCAAACGACCGGTTATACATAATTTCAGGGAAACTTAAGTTATCACCGATATTTAAATTTTCCTGTAAATCTCGTGTGAGTT
The DNA here is from genome assembly GCA_037355805.1 of Ixodes ricinus. Lineage (NCBI taxonomy): Eukaryota > Metazoa > Arthropoda > Arachnida > Ixodida > Ixodidae > Ixodes > Ixodes ricinus. Next base: position 165,333 of record JAZHYW010000133.1, read on the forward strand.
TGTTGCGCTCATCATGCGGTGTGAATAAATTTGGGCAAGATTTCCTACCTGCCCACAGACGCATGAACTGAGACCATTTTTTACGTAGTGAACATAGTGCTTTTATTTGTTTTTGGAGGAGGCGTTGGTGCATTTAATATGGTACAATCACTTGAAAGTTCAGAAATAGGGAGAGCGAGCAAGCTTTCCCAACTTCGTCTCTCTTCTCTCTGGCATTGCCCCTAGTTTCAAATTTCAGTACACATACCTACTAGCAGGTACAAACTGCTCTAAAGCAGGTAAAAGTCTGGGAAGTCGGGACGGTGCGGACTCCGTGTTTCGCGCTTTTCGCAAGGTGAGTGGGGAAGTGCTTTTGCGAGGCGTGCGGAATACGCAGACGATTTTGTTATACCCGTCGTTTGCGCGTCTCCTGTATTTCATTTATTTCGGCTCGGGAGAGACGGGGGTGCCGCAGATAGGCCGAAGGCCCATACCGGGTGGCCTGCAACTCAGTGGCGTCACAAGGGGAGCGGGGGGGGGGGGGGCGGCGGGCGGGGGTGGCGGGGGAGTCGCGGGGGCAGGGGAGGGGGGGGGGGGTCGCGGCAGGCTACCGCCCCGGGTGCCGCTGACTCTCGTGACGCCACTGCTGCAACACCCAAACTAATATTTAAAAAAAATTAAAAAAGGGTGGGGGGGGGGGGATAAGATGATCTACAAAGGCGCAATCACAAGCCAAGATTTGCGATAGCTATGCGTTTGCTCTGGTGGGCCGTGTGGTTGTATTTTACCCTGCTCTGGAACGTTTACCCTGGAACGTTCACGGTTTGTGCTGGGCTCACGGTCTCCGAAACCGAAACCAGATCAGCGAGATAACTGCCTTGTGTACTCCGAAATGACGGAAGCAATAAGTTGTCGAAAGCCCGTTTTTAAGGTTTCGAACCTAGTAAACAAAATTAATATAATTAAACTTAGTTGTTTGTTTGCAGGCGGACATATGTAACACAACAATACATTCTCTTTCCCAAACTAAAAGATAGTAACACTCAGTCCGCCGTGTATGGCAGCAACTTCTTCGCTGCTGGCAACGTAAGCGGTTTTCTAATGGCCGCCACCGCGGTGAGCCGCGTTCCCTTTCCCTCTTTCCCCCCCTGGCAAAACCAAAAGCCGCTCTCAAAAAAAGCAAATCCGAAGCAGCCTCCTGGCTCGTTTCAGCACGGTAACACGAAATTATGGCGTAGCCGCGTAGCGTAAAGGAGGTTAAATCGCTTGCCACCAGATGGCAGCGTCAAGCAGATTGATCACAAGTAGCTAGGCTAGGTGGCGCTAGTTACCGCCCAATTCATGTTCTACAAAAAATATTTTATTTTCTGACGCCACCATTGCGCATCGGGAGCCTCTATTTCACATTGGTAGACACATTACGCGTTCTACGGTACAAGCATCAGCTGAACATACATAGAGCGCATACACATACGTACAAACATCAACACAACACCATACAAACAGCAATACAACAGCACACTACCCCGATCACTATTCCTGAGCTCTGCGTTTCAGTCTTTTATACTGGTCGTTTTGAACGTACGGAATTTTTCGGTGACTCCCTAAGCAATAAAAAATATTCCCAGCATGTTGATTTTTTTCCAGCAATGTCATACATCTGAGAGTATTTTTAATGGCTCAGGGGATGAATCTCTTATTAAAAAGAAAACGCTTGATCATGCCGTAATTATTTGAAAGCCAATAAATCGAGCCGCTCCAATGCGGTTCCAAGCCTGGGTTTGTTTCCCCGCACGGCACTTCCTAGCCAGTATTTCTATTGTAGTGTTTGTTTTTCTATTTGTGCTGTTCGCGCACGGCTGCAATTGCCGTCTTGAATTAATCTGTGTAGAGCGGATATTCGCTCAGCTGGAAGTGATGCTTCACGGGCAGAGAGATCGCTTTTCGATCAACTTGAATGCAGTCAAAGCCGCGACTTGCGGCAGGTGTTAAGTGTACGGAGCTACCCCGTGGCGAGCTCGAAAACGTCTAGCGCTCATCCCAGCGCGCCACTTGGAGGGCAGTTTCTCCAGGAACCGTAGTGTATTTAAACAGCAAAATAAAGCGATAGCTTTTTTTTCGATTTTACCTTTTTGTTATGCTAAAATTTCATTGTAAATATAGTACTCTTCCGTCATTATTTCGTACTGTTCAGTCTTTTCACCAGAGCGCAATCGCTCTCGGGGACCGACAGTCACATTGGCCACTGTACGATAGGAGCTTACCGTTCAGACCAGCGTTCCAACATGATTATCCGCACGTCGATCGACTGCACCTAATTTCTCAAGTGGTCTTAAACTCTTTAATGTAAAGGGAATGTCAACCTGCGACACCCCGCCCCTCCGATCACGGCCCGACCAGCGGCATCAATGCCCGACAGTTTACGTCATCTCATCTTGTTGTTACACCACTGATACGCGAACACACGGTCACATCGGCGATAATTCAGTCTTCTGTTCACTACGCACAACACTGCCATCACGATGTTGCTGCTATGTTGCTGACACGCAGAAATACAGAACCACGTTGAACGCCGGTTGGCACTCGGCACGGGAAAACAGAACCGAACTCAGCACGGAAGGCACCCAGGCATCCGGCAGGAAAAGCTGTCAGCCTTGGACACAGTTCCTGCGATTTCCATAACGTCGAAAACGTCGATACAGATCCGCGTGATTCCGCTACAGTGGCTCCAGAACGTAGTTCCGCGTACGTCCCGCAATCCGCGCAATCCAGCGTCTTACCCAGTGTACGTAGCGCAGCTGGTACTGCTCCGGAACTTCGCTGTTTCTAGCGGCTTCATTTGTTCGTTTGAAAAAATTAGTGGTAAAAACGTCAATGCAACCGAAATTTTCTGCACGTTTGGACTAGAAGGCGGAATTAACGGCGGCCTTCGCTGCCGCTGAAGCTCAATCAACTCAACAACATTTATTTAACAACGTGCGCGACGTGCTCGATAAACGAAACCGAAAGAAGATGCCTCCGTTCTTCTCGAGTCCGCTTGGGGGCGCGTCAGTAGAAGGGAGGAAGACGCGCCGGTGCTACTACCTTCTACCTTCAATTTTTCTTAGAGTGCAGGGTCAGGGCCCGGCAGTCGGGGCGGCCGAGGCAGCCGAGTTATGAAATGAGGCCGAATAGGCCGAGGCCCGAAGCCCGCCGCCATCGCAGCTGATCGCAGCCGCCCAGTGTACGTAGCAGTGTCGGCATCGTTTCGAAGCTTAGCGGTTTATGACGGATGTGTTTAAACTTATTTCTTTGTAGAATGTCGAAAACGCCGCGGCAAAAGAAACGACTGAAGGACCGACCTCGTCGTCTTGGCCCCTGCGTAAACGGCTTAGATCTAACCTGGGTGCCCAAATCTTGTTTGTCAAACAGCGCGCTGATGAAGCTTGTAGCAATGATATTTGTATAGTTTTCCTTGACGTCGGTGGAGAATAAGGACTTTAATTTTCCTTCCATCGGTCCCGGTTTGTTTATGCCTGTTTTGGTAAATTAAAAAATTAAAAAAAAATTAATGAAACAAAACAAAAAACAAACAAAAAAAAAACACCGCGCCCCCGAGGGATCGAACCTTCGACCACTTGGTCAGTAGTGCGATGTTCTACCCCTGCGCCAACTGAACAGGGAGGAACTGAACCTCCTCCTTTCATCCAAACTTCCGTTCCTCCCTTCTCTGGGCAACTTGACCACAACAAGGAGGAACAGTCGCCGTTGCTACCTTTCTCCTCCTTTTTTTCTTAGAGTGTAGGAACCGAAATTTTCCCTTGTTTCCGTACACTGGTTGGTTAGCGATCTCACCGTCGTAAGCGAGCAGGGCTGAGGATTAAGCACACTACCTCAGAGTTCAGCAGCGCGAGTTTTCGCTATCCGCGTACCGAGCTGTGGTGCCCCACCGACCCCTCCTATGGCCAGCGGTAACTGAACCCAATCCAAATCGGATGTGACTTCGTGCCATTGCGTGTGCGTGCTTCTTTTTGAAAAGTAGCGCCCGCGCTGTGATTTATTAGTGCCGAAAGAGTTTGCGTATCACTGACCTGAAAACAGCAGGGCGGATAAAACTCATGACATTATTTCCCTCGTCCCCGCATATCTGGCGTTGATCTCGAGACACAGAATTTGACGAGATCGGCCACTGTGTAATTTAGCTTTTAGAGCGGAGCTGTTAAGGGCTAGTTTCCCCAGGATCGTGTCCGGTACCAAACAAATGTCGACACAACACTCTGGTTGACGCCGTCACTCATAGATGGCGGTAGCTGTCCAGAATGTTGCGCTTGCCGGTTGTCTGGTTGTCGCCGTCTCTCATAAATCGCGGAAACCTTTCCGGCCTCGGTAATCAAACAACTGGTAGCTGCCGTCGCTCATAGATGGCGGCAACATTTCTTCGGAGGCAGTTTGGGAAGAGAAGGCGGGAACGTAACGAGCGGCGATGTGCGCAGCAGCGCTAATGGTTCCGCAACCGCCGCGAGGCCGCTATCGCCCTAAAGTTCCGCTGCGTCGAGCGCTTCAGATTCCCTGTGCGAAAAAAGAGCAGATCGCTCGCCTGGAAAGCCACAGAAGAGAACAGAAGCTACAGCTCCGCTGCTCTTCCTTCTTCACCAGAGTGGAAAGGCTGGAAGTTCTTTTAAGTCGGTTCGAGTGCTTCAGCCAAAGCGTTGGCTTTTATGTCGAAAAAGGTGAAACGGGAAACGGACGCGTATATGCCGCATGCTCGGCAATCGGGGTTCAGCACACCCCACAGCGATCCTCATACCGAGAGATAAACTAGCAAATGCGTGTCTGTCACGCCAAGAACCAAATAGATCACTTGCAGTCTTCCCAAGCGCCCCGGCCCGCACTCAAAGAATCATGGGAACGGTGTTCCTTCAGCTCCCTAGTGATCGCTAATTTTGGACCAACTCCATGGTTACACAGTTTTTGAGCGTAATTCGAGGTCACCCTGAACAAGCACCTGATATACCCCAAGGACCTGTCATATCACTTTTAAAATTGCTCGTCAACGTCAGCATTTTTGATACTGCGCATGCGATCCACCTTTCAACCTGGCTGAGCTGCAGAAATCTCTTACAATATTATCATTCTCGTGATTGTTGTTTGAGCAGGAATTGCTTAAAAGCCGATAATTCACAACAACAAAAACCAGGATTTAGCTCGGAGTCCGCGGGGCTGTTTATAGCATTTTTAGCGTTTCTAACTTAATATCAGCATGATAATAATGTAAGAGATTTCTGCAGCCCATCCAGGTTGAAGGGTGGACAGCATGCACAGTATCAAAAACGCTGACATTGAGGAGAAATTTTAAAAGCGATATGACAGGTCATTGGGGTATATCAGGCGCTTGTTCAGGGTGACTCCGAATTACGCTCAAAACCTGTGTAACCAAAAATAGGGTCGAAATTACCGATCACTAAGGGGCTGAAGGAACACCGTTCCCATGATTCTTTTAGCGCGGGCCGGGGCACTTGGGAGATATAGCAAATGGTCTATTGAAGTCTAAGCCAAAAAGTGTGGAAACACTTGGCGCACTTATATGAAGCCTTTAGCTCCACATCCTCCCCCTCCCCTCCCTCCCATAGCCTTAATTTCATGCCACCGAGAGTCGACTCTCGAGTATTGTGCAAATGTTTTCTTTTAAAACGAACTGCTACATTCCGTTTCATACATAGCGTGCAACGCTGGGAAAGGTACTGAAGTAGTGCGCATGAAAAAACACAAAAAAATGTGTTACTCCGCGCGTTTCGTGGACGAGCGGTACAAGGCGCTGCTCTGGCGATACCGACGTCTCGGTGGCGGTGGTTCGAATCCACTTAGGGCGCAAAGTTTTTTTTTTTTCTACGTATTTTTTGTGCAAGATTGTGCGCATTGCGGAAGTGCATATTTCAATTCCTCTTTTCTTGTTGCTTTTTATTTATAAGGGGGTAGACTAGGGGCTGGTGTTCCGCTTGAACCCCGCGCCGGCCTCGTCAAAACGGAAGAACGGTCGAGATCCAGGGCGTCTTTACTTAAAGCCGTTTATTTACATGGTAGCGTGAAAATCAGAGAGTACCTTGAGAGTGCGGTGGACGGTCCTTTATATAACGAATACTGGGATTAGGGGACCGCACTGCCATTGGTCAGACGGCTTGGCATTCCCTCGCGTGATGTGACTTCATGGAAGTTTCCTTCGGAGTCGGAATACTCGCCGGTGTATGGAACGTCATCCAGACGGCAGTATCTCGCTGCTCTGGTGCCGGCGCCCCCATGAACCGGGAGTGATTCACAATAGACGCGTACACAACACACGGCACTCGAGATCAGGATCGAGTGTTGTTTTCTTTTCGAGGAAAGCAGGGGCCTCGGAATGCAGGCACGGGCATGTGCGTCGTCCACTTAGCCGACCAAGGTTAAGGTGCCTCAGGCAGACGGAGCCGACCAAGGTTACGGTCCCGCAGGCAGAAGAACCCAGACGCGTCGGAATGCAGCCACGGGCATCGTCCGCTTAGCCGACCAAGGTTAAGGTCCCGCAAGCAGACGGAGCCGTAGACACGATTCATCACCGACACGGTTCCTTCTTGAGGCTTGTTTCACTTTGAAGCCATAAGGCCGATTTTAACACCAGACATAACAGAAGGCAGTTCACAACACGGTCCGCGTGCTCGAAACTGTCACGTTGCGAGGTCTTCGCTTCGGGGACGCCACCTTGCCAGACACTCCGGTGTCGTTACTGACCGTCTCCAGGACTTCACGGACCGACGTCTCCGCGAAACGCGTTCTTGAACTCGCGTACACGTTGGCGATCACCTGCTTGCACTTTTTCGAGATCTTCGCACAACGAATCTTCGAAAATATCCGAGCAGGAGAGGAAAGCCTTCTGCTACTTCTGCGTAAGACGCCATCTTCTCAAAACCGGCGAGGCAGGGGAAGCCGCACAACCCGAAAACCCGAAGCGGCTGCCGCACGGACGAAAACGGAAAACAATTTTGAGTAGTTTACATTATCTTTTCCTTTTTATTGAAAAAAAAATCGGTGTTCCGTCGAAATCATAACGCCACTATCAGTTACTAGCTCCAAAAATGCACATTTTTCGACTTTTTTTTTTTTTTTGCAGGGGCAGCACTTATTTTATGGGGCGAACGTAGGCGGTCGGCAGTGCAAACCGGTGCGCTAGCTTTGACTGCGTTGCACGCTATGTATGAAACGGAGTATAGCTGTCCCCGTCGCGCCTGCTCTCACGTCGCTCAGTAGGCATTTGGAATCTTGCTGGGAGTCACTTGGTCCCAAGTTCAGTTCCTGATTTTGTATTCGGGTTTTCATAAAGAGCCCTAAGTGCAGACAGCTTTATGTAACTTTAACCTACGTGTAACAGTGGAATGTGACGGTCAAGTTCACTTTTGCATGGAGATCTGCGTATGAATGTATTTCTGATAATACGTTCATTTCTACAGAAAGGTAGTAAAATCACTATAAAAATCTGTCTCCTTTTGAAATGTTTGATATATTCGACGTCACGAGAATAATAGAAGGCACAGTAAATATATATTTCCGCTAAAGTAAAGCGATGTAATAGGTTGAGATTTTAGTAGGACTGGTCCGTTAGTTTGCCGTATTCTGAAACGGAATTGGCAAGAATAGTAGAATGATTAATTAATTTATTTAAAAACAGAAGGTAAGCCAGCAGCTTATATTAAGAGCATGCCTTTTTTATCGTGCAAAAAGGAAACGAAACTTAAAAATCTCTGACAAGAATACATCAAATCCTAAGGAGCATAAAAGCAAGTAAGAGCAATGAAAATAGTACTTTATATAGCGGCCAAGTTGATGCTGGCACACTGTTTTGTTATTCCATACGACGGCTGCAATAACACATTCTTGATTATTGCAACCAAAAAGTGCAAAGCAATAAAATTTATTGAAATGCCTGTATTATTATATTGTAGGTATCCATGTGTAAATATTTTAGGTGCTCATTCTTTTTTATTTTACTGGAAAAGTGGAGAGGAATTCATTTTAATAAACTAATATTGTAACTCCATTGGAAATACATATCAATTAACGCGCATCCCTAACATTCTGGGTCAATTGCGACTTACACAATAGCTCTTACGTTCTTAGTAAAATACTATAAAAAACCTATTTCAGCCAAACTATTTCATAAATCGTATTAAATTCCGGAAATTTATAGACGGCAGTAGACATTACTAATTATTGAGTATAAATTGAAGAATGCATATTTTCGTTCCTATGCACAATATACTGGGTGTTTCAAGGAGCGGCCAGGCTCTTTAAATCGACCGCAAAATTCGTTCTCTTAACCTATCGCGCTACGAGTTTGTGCAGCGTTGCCCCCAGATGGTGCATTCTTTTTGTGAACTTTACAAACAGCGAACTTATCCGAGGAAAAAGTAAAGAAAGAAAAATTCTTAGCTCCTATGGAAACGCAGCGAAGCCACCGGACTTCAAACAATACGGCGCCGTTTCGCACGTGAGACAACAGTTGGCGCAAGCGGTCGCGACGCCAACTGCCGCCAACGAACGAGCACACAGCGCCGAGAGCCGGCGCTGTGTGCTCACCAACATGAAAATGATTTAACTGTATGTTGTTCAGTAAATATTCGCGTTATTTTCCCTCCAAGTTGCAGTGACCGCCGTGTATAGACATTGCTCGATATACTGTAGAAATAAAAAGGTTTTAATGTCTAGCCTTTTCCTTTGTTACAGTACACACAGTCCATTAGTACTTTAGTATATTTTATTATCATCTAAGGTCATTGATATGTATACCGTTTGACTAGAAGAATCTTGTCTAACAGGATATCATGTATGGGACCCTTGAGCAATGGAGAAGCATGACGGAGGAAATCAAGGTAAGTACTAACGCAGTTTCTTCACAGTATCGTTTTGTTTTGTCTTACCTACTTTTAAGTGGCGAGGCAAGTGTCTTGCCTTTACTTTTATGCGGAAGAAGAACGCACGATCTATGAATATGCTTTAGGTTTGTCATCTGAGTCTGTGGCACGCATAGGAAGAAAAGGGCAAGTAACCCATTTGGCCAGAAAGCCCTTAAAAATTTGTTAAAAATGTTACGGCGTTCATATTGTCACGAACGGAGGTGACACGAAGACGAGCAGTGAACTGAAAATTAAAGGTTTAATAGGCGAACTTGTGCCAACCAAAAATAAGTAAAGAACGAAAGAGCGTCGAGGTAGCAGAAAAGCAGGCGGCGATTCGGCGGCGACAACAGAGAGCACGAGCGGGACTGACTCGACAAGGTCGCGGGCAGCTGCTTATCTAGAGTGCGTCGTTATCTCGAAAGTTCGGCAAAGAAAGTTCGAGCGTCGCGCGCTCGGGGCGAGGATGAACTGGCACTTTCGAGAACAACAAAGCAAAGGGAAAGTTACAATTAGTGCGAGAATGAATGGGAATCTTCTAGAAGACCGTGACCGAGCGTTGCTTTCTCGGCTCTGCGGGCGGCATTATCCCCCTTTTAAAAGTGCATCGTCCCGATGCAACGTGAAAGGAAAACAGAAATGGCTAAAAAATTTACGGTGAAACGAAATAAACATGCAGTATCGCAATCCTATCGTGCGTAGAACGGCTTGAGTCGAACGACGTGGACGACTTCGGGTCGTGGCTGGCGGCGTCCTGATGGTCGGGTTCCATCGGGGAGCACCTCGTAGTTCAAGTCCCCAAGGCGGCGGATGACCTTGTAGGGTCCAAAGGGCATCACCTTGAACTCATACAGTCCGTCGGGCGTGACGAAGGCAGTCTTTTCTCGGTCCCGTTCGTCGACTTCGATCTGCCAGTAGCCACTCTAAGGTCCATCGACGAAAAGTACCGTGAGTGGCGCGGCCGGTCCAGCGTGTCGTCGATGCGGGGGAGCGGATACACGTCTTTCTTCGTCACCGCGTTGAGCCGCCGGTAGTCAACGCAGAATCGAAGCGTTCCGTCCTTTTTCTTCACCAGTACGACTGGAGAGGCCCACGGGCTGCTCGAAGGCTGAATGATGTCGTCGTTCAGCATCTCTTGTACTTGGTTCATGAATGGCCTCTCGTTCCTTTGGGGAGACCCGGTACGGCGGCCGATGCACCGGGAGCGCATCCTCGTTGGTAACGATGCGGTGTTTCGCCACTGTTGTCTGGCGCACCCTCGACGTCGTCGCAAAGCAGTCGCCGAACTCGGCGAGGAGGTCTCCGAGCTGTCGTCGTTCCGTGGCGCTGAGCTTGGGGTTAACGTCGAGCTGCGGCGGCGGTGTACTGTGCGGCTGACACGGCGAGGGCTCTTCGGAGATCGCGGCGATTTCGGCGTCGGCCCGGAGTTCTTCGACGTGTCCTACAGCGGCACCTTTCGTGAGGTGCTGCGCCTCCGGTCGAAAGTTCGTCACGAGGACCACAGAACGTCCATCCTGCAGCTCCGCTATGCCCCTTGCGACGCCTATTCCTCTTCCGAGAAGCAGTTGGACATTGCCTTCTAGAAGGACTTTCCCGCGGGCAACTGCATCGGTCACGACGGGCACAAGAACACTCGACCGTGGCGGCAGGTTCACGTGGTCCGCAATGACTCGGACGGCGGCTGGCGTCGTTTTGGATCCCTCCGGAGGTAGCACGGGCTTTCGCAGCGTCAACCTGTTTGCGCCAAGGTCGATCACGGCACCGTACTCACAGAGGAAGTCCATGCCAAGGATGACGTCTCTCGAACAGTCCTTGAGGACGACGAATTTCACGGGGCAGGTCTCTCCGTGGATGTCCACGCGCGCAGTACACCTTCCCACTGGTGTGATGAGATGTCCGCCGGCGGTTCGTATTTTCGGGCCATCCCACGGCGTCATCACTTTCCGAAGACGGCGAGAGAGCTTCCCACTTAAAACGGAATAGTCTGCTCCGGTGTCGACGAGTGCCTTCGCGTCGTGGCCGTCGATGATTACGTCGAGGTTATTCGACACCGTCGCAGAACCGTCGTTCCTATGCGTCTCGTCGCTAGTGTGGGAGCCCTCCGACGTTTGTGGAGGATATTGGCGTCGTTCGTCACCGGCAATACCACCTCCCGGTATTGCCGCACTCAGTTTTCCCGGCGAGGCAGGGGGACAGGCTTTCTCGGCGGGACCTACGATGAGGCGATGCAGGGCGTTGTGGTGACGGCGATCGGAAACCGCGGCGGGGAGACGGTCCCGGGGATGGCGACCGGCGGAGGTATTCGTCGATGTCCCGGGGTCGCTCGCCGTAGCGTGGTCGCGGGTCGTCGGGGTGGAAGCCGCGTAGCCCCAGCTGCCGGTACGGGCATCGCCGATACACGTGGCCAGCTTCCCCGCAGTGGTAACACAGCGGGCGTCGGTCGGCTGTTCGCCACACGTCGGTTTTTCTCGGCGAGGGTCTCTCCGGGCGGATGTGCTGGACTTGTTCTTGGCGGCGAGGGTTTTGCGGCGTTGGATTGTCCCGTCGAGCTGACGCCTGGTATTGACGGGCAACAGGCGGTGGACGGCGGGCTACAGCGGCGTAGCTCAGCGTCGGCTCCTCTTGCGCCACCAAGGTGCCGGGAACCTCTGGCCGGAGTGTCCGGTGAATTTCTTCACGGACAGCCTCAGCGATGGAGAGAGATGCCGGAGGACTGGCCGCAGGTAGCAACTTCTGGAGCTCCTCCCGGACGACGTCGCGGATAACCTCACGGATGTCCCGGGTACGGGCGCCGATGTCGTCGTTAAGCAGCGTGGAGGAAACGACGCCGGGATGTCGTTGGTAGTAGGAGGCGCGTGCTTGGAGGGCGCGCTCCATGTTCGTTGCCTCCGTGACAAACGCTTCGACGGTGGTCGGCGGGTTGCGGACGAGGCCCCCAAAGATGTCGTCCCTCACCCCGCGCATGAGGACACGCAGCTTCTTGTCATCGGTGGCTTGTGGGTCGGCACGCGCGCTCAGACGCAGAACGTCTTGAACGAAGCTGGTGACGCTTTCGTTGGGGCCTTGCGTCCTCGTCCGAAGGAGGTCTTCGGCTCTCTCCCTTCGGTGCTGACTGGCGAACGTCCCTCGGAGCTCTCCTTTCAGCTGGTCCCATGACGTAATCGAGGTTTCACGATTCTCGAACCAGTGTCGCGCCGTTCCCTCGAGGGAAAAATAAACGTTTTGCAGACGCTGTTCGGGAGTCCATTGGTTGTGCAGCGCCACCCGTTCGTATTGCTGCAACCAGTCTTCGACGTCTTCGTAGATCTCGCCGTGGAAGGACGTCGGCGTACGAGGGGCGACGGGCAGGTAAACGACGGGGGCGGCAGTCGGGGTCTGCGACGACTGGGGGTCCATTGTCGGCTTCGTCGACTGGTTGGTCTTCTGCGGCAGCAGACCGAATTCCGGGGGCAACCCTTGAATACGGCGGCTGGCACGATGCTCCGCGTCTTCAACGGAAGGTCGTCGGGAAATGGGGCTTGCTGAGCGAGTTCTTGTAGGGGTACGTTGCACGGGTTTCATACCCCGCACCTCCACCAGAAATGTCACGAACGGAGGTGACACGAAGACGAGCAGTGAACTGAAAATAAAGGTTTAATGGGCGAACTTGTGCCAACCAAAAATAAGTAAAGAACGAAAGAGCGTCGAGGCAGCAGAAAAGCAGGCGGCGATTCGGCGGCGACAACAGAGAGCACGAGCGGGACTGACTCGACAAGGTCGCGGGCAGCTGCTTATCTACCGTGCGTCGTTATCTCGAAAGTTCGGCAAAGAAAGTTCGAGCGTCGCGCGCTCGGGGCGAGGATGAACTGGCACTTTCGAGAACAACAAAGCAAAGGGAAAGTTACAATTAGTGCGAGAATGAATGGGAATCTTCTAGAAGACCGTGACCGAGCGTTGCTTTCTCGGCTCTGCGGGCGGCAATATATAGCTGAATGTCCCTTCCAAGAACGTGGCTTTCATATATGTTTTTTAACAAAAATATCTAAATCATGACCCGGACCAACATTGCATGAACTGACGTGGAATCACCCAGTTGAGTTTAATTCTCTTTAAATTGAGACGTTATTATCTTGATAACTATTACTTATCATTTAAGCACGCTTACCCTCATCAATTTAAAATAGTGTACAAAATTGTCCCAATATAAAAAGTGAAACATCGTTAACAATAAATGACTACATTTTTTTAGTGATGTGCGTGAACAAGTAGCCTTGGTGCATTTGTACTGGCGGTATACAAATTCTCATTTGACAGTACAAACAAACCGACGTCTACCCCGCGTGTGCAAAATAGCAGGCATACTTACAAACTTCAGTGTGGGATGGAAGGTCGTCATCGAACCAAGGTGTATACTAATTAATTCATTTGTCGTGTTTTTCTTTTCTCGAACTGTGTTTTCGCATCAAAGCAATGCCTGCGCAAGAGCATCCAGTATCCGACAGACATCAACATCGCTCTTGCCGGGCTCTACTGGGCACGGGAGACATTTCTGTAAAGGTTAGGACTTCCTGCAGTATACGTGACGCTGATGTACGACCTGTATGCCTCGAAGCCTGAGCAAACTTGTCTGGTATCCGTTCTGTAACCGCAGAAACGTTTAGAGTAATCCTAAAATATATACCTCTTGTGAAACTTTTTTGCGTCTCGAGTTTGTCTTGTCTTCTTATTGTATTCACGGCGGGTACAATACATACATGATTAAAGGCTCAACATGTTGGTTCGTCGTCCGCAGCTTTAAAGAACGACAACGTGTTATCAAAGGGGTTTTTGGTTCGTTTCTTTATTGATACGTTTTGCCTGGCGGCCGTTACTGGGGTGGGTTTTCGGGAAGTATACAAATTATATACGCTCCGTGCGAGAACTAAAGGGGGCGCTCTGTAAAAAGCGCGTAGTGCCACTAGCGGAGGAGTTGGCGTTCGACATTAAGAAGCGCTCAGCAGGATGTGGCGCCTTTTTGCGTGCGAAGCTGTGGCGGCGGAAGCACGTACGATTGGTTTGGTTCTTCGAGCCGACACGTTGAGGATGCGGTCGTATCAAGGGTGAAGCATACCTGCGAAAGCTGATCTAGTAGCTCTCTGGATACCCAGGAAATAACGGTAACATTTTTAATAAATCACAAAGCAGGCTGGCTTCCGACGAGTATCCTTCCCGTCTTCAACAAGGTACAACCACTGCCCTATTTCACAAAATCCGATGAGGCATTGATATCGTGACATTAATTTAACCACGAATACATTAAGTTCAAAGTGGAGAATAAAAATTAAGATGATTTATACTGTAAATTAAGTCCTACCAATTTCACTAGGATGATTTTCTCGCAAAAACAGATTTCCCACGAAAAATCCTTTTCCGCAAAACTAATCATAGAAATACGTTTCATTTATTGTATTGTTCTGCAATGTGATGCTGTTTATGTGAATGTATTTTGTTTCAATAAAAGAAATCAATCAAACAAAATGTGTAGCAAGCTGAACATGAGAAAATGAGGTGCTCTTCTGCGCTAATAGGAGAGATGTTGGCTATTGGGGCTGACTAACTTTCGGCTGTATACACAAAACATAATTATTATTATTACGTACCAACTCATCAAGTAACATGTCCCCTCCAAACTAATTAAAAGGAATTCACCTCCATCGTGGTCAAACGCCGGGCTAAAGCGCTAAATAAAAAGTAATACGTATTTAGGCTAGGCTTTAGGCGTTGACGTAAACAATTGTCTCATATTTTTATATATAACTTTTAAACAACAATTTGAATGCTGCCAAGTAGACCCGACTCCGCAGCTCTTGTAGTCGCCGCAGATATCAAAGACGCAGATATCAAAGGTGGGTAGATATTCTGCGGTGGTGGGTCTCTTTTTTGCCGGGCTTGTGGAACCCTCTGTGTAGCCGTCCAACCGTCCGACGTTTTGTACACTCGGGGCCCCTCGGGCGTGGACAGCAGCAACAATTTCCGAAATAGCTATGTTGGATTTCATGTAAGATATGCTTTCAGCACATACATCTATCTAGCATAGATACGTGGACCACTAAGGAGACGTCAAGCCGTTTATACGTCACTCAAAAAAAAGAAGACATATGAAGAAATAACAATTAGGATCCGTAAAGTTTTTTTGGTTATCATCAAAAGCCTCCCATACAAAAACCAAGACAGCTGTTTGTGGAATTTCATATCTACTTGCCTAAGAGTGCCTCGTACGACGAATTGGTCGAGGTCACCACAGACGTTTCCGCAATCCGGGAAACAGAACATGATAACGTGTTCTGTGTTTATACAGCCCGACGTTAGTCAGCCTCAATAGGCGACTGCGTGTCCCAGCTGTCGATGAAAAATTTAGCGAGTGTAGGAAGAGGACATCACTGGGAAGGAAAGGAGAAAACACCGAAAAGATTACATCACTGCCGTCTTTGCAGGGTGCTTTTCTCGTCTTTTGGTGATAAGACAATGTGGGAACGCGAGCGTTGGGGACTCAGCACGACTGACGGTTGCCCCCACTGTGCCTCCCCAGAGACAAAATCAGTGTGTGTTCCACAGATATGTAGTCGCCCGTGAGTTTCGGGCACTTGTGTCACGGATGTTTGGGACACGCTTCCACTCCCAAAAGCGTGTGTGCAATCGTCTCGCCAAGCTCATCGTAATCCTAACCTGAATAGTTTTGTGAGAATATGACCGCTGTTTAACACCAGCGTTTTAGGCCAATATTTCTAATGATGTGAGCGTTACGAGGAAAAGATGGCCGACCACCTGAAAAATTAACTTTGGACCCTAGGCGAACAGGAACTCTCCAAACGTCGACAATCTCGTGTTTTTTGTGTGTTTTCTTTGTGAGTGGCAAGAAGGTTTGCATGCGCCCCACAACAGTTTTCAATAAGTAAGGTGTAAAGTTAGTGGGTGTGGTCTAGCGCCGCTGAATTTGTAGATATGAAACTACACTTTTCTTCATCAGCCAATCACCTTGTGATGTCTTTGTCGTCTGTATGCTAGTGTCCGGCTAGCTGGCAAGGAAGGCAATGGCACTAATTTCCCGGGATCCAGTGTCTTTAAGTCGTTCTAAACCAGTCGCACCATATCACCATGCATCATCACCGTACTAAAGAAGTTACTCGCTAGTATAGGTGTATTTGACACTGTGCATGCAATCAACTTATCAATCACGTCAATCTCCACATATCTTTTACAATGATATTGTTCTTGCGTGTTGGAAGACAATAAAATTATTTTTCACTGCCTCTAAGCAACAACACCGAATCTGGTGGCGGTACGAAGATTTACGATTGTTTCGCCGCGGTGTGGATAGCAACATTTCCGTATAGAAGAAACGTTTTATGAAGCTGCCCATCCCCAAAGAATTGAGATTGGCTCATCAAGAAAGAAGAGGTCAAAGAAGAATCTCTCATTCATGAACCAAAATGAGGACCATACGGGGAGCTTGACGCCACTTTCACAGAATCCAGTAATTTTAGCGCGCACCAGCTCGGAGCACATAGTTCGAAAGCTCGCGCTGCAGAACCATGGGGTCCTGTGTTCAATCCCCAACCCTGCTTGTTTTGACCTGGATGAGCATCGTACCAGCTAGCGGTAGTGTATCACTACCGCGTGGTGCACGTTAAAGTCACCAGGCTAGCGGTTCTACTGCACTGGATAAACTGCTTATACACAACTGGGAGACAAGTCGCGCGTTGTGGCAGACTAAATTTTGAGCTGTATGACCAAGAGGCAGAAAAAGAGAAAGACCAGAAGTAGGTTGGTGCCCTGGTGAACGTTAAGTGGTATTCCGTCGGCCGGAGCAGAAGTTGACTCCAGTGAGCCTGTAAGATTTTTAGTGGCAGCGGGGGGATCACTTTAAACTTCGATGGCGAATCCACCACACGCTACGTCCCACTACGGCAACACTTCGCAGCGAGCAGCTGAAAATGGCTTTTCCATGAGCGTTCCAACGCCGCTAGAACGCCTGCAAACTGGCATAAAACGTACCTGGCGGACATTTTAAGGCTCGCCAGGTGCCACTCCCGCTGCTGCCAAAAGTCGACGAGGCCACCAATAACTTGTGGAAAAAAGAATTTTTGAGCCTGTTCGTCACTCTTCCAGGGCAACCCCCGTAGTGCTCATTCTCAAGAAGAATGGGAACATCCGACTAGCGGCGATTACAAGTGTATGTTAAACCGTGCCTCCGGTGGGAAACATACCTCTTGCCTACGGCTGATCAGCTGTTTGCCAAGCTGGCTGGCTGTCATAAGTCTTACCAGTTAGACTTGGAACAGGCATACCACCAGAAGGCAGTACAAAAAGATACGGCAGATCTCCAAACGGTCAACACTCATCGAGGCCTCTTCCGGGTTACACGTCTACAGTTGGGCGTTGCTACAGCCGTAGCAATCGTCCAACGCAACATGGAAGAGCTGTTCGCCGGACTTGACGGTGTTCCGGTGTTCCTCGACGACATTGTTATTGGTGGTAGAAACAGGGAAGAACACGAAGCCCGTTTCCGGGCTGTGCGGAAGAAAACCAATGACGACGGTCTCTGTTTGAACAAAGGCAAGTGCAAGTTCGGAGTGTCTCAAATGACGTTTTCGGGCTACGAAGTGGACTGGAAAGGCATACGTCCTACAGAAGACAGGGTTCTGGCCATCAAGACCGCTTCTGAACCGGAAGACAAACAGCCATTGCAGTCTTTTCTTGGCCTCTTAAATTTATATGGTCGGTTTCTGAAAAGGGCCGCTCATGTTTTGGAGTCTCC
Organism: Ixodes ricinus; assembly: GCA_037355805.1. Lineage (NCBI taxonomy): Eukaryota > Metazoa > Arthropoda > Arachnida > Ixodida > Ixodidae > Ixodes > Ixodes ricinus. The sequence goes on from JAZHYW010000133.1 coordinate 182,988, forward strand.
TCATCCGTTGTTGGACGACGGTGCTGCATGGAAATAGGGAAGAGAAGCAGCGACAGCGTTCCGACAAGCCACAGATATCTTACAGTTGTCCACGGTTCTAACACATTATGATGTCGCCGTTCCTTTAGTATTGGCCTGTGATGCTTCTTCTTATGGGTTAGGATTAGTCATGAGCCATGTCTCACTGTCTGGTCAAGAATCTCCAGTAGCTTTCGTATCAAGAACAATGACACGAGCAGAACGAAACTGCTCACACCCGGATCGTGAGGCTTTGGCTGTCATGGCGGGAGTGAACAAGTTCCATCAATTTCTGCACTGACGGCATTTCTAGATTTTTACGGACCACAAGCCCCTTCTGGTGTTGCTGCACCACAGCAGTCCGATTCCCCAGGTCTTGTCACCACGCCTATAGCGCTGACGCCTGATGTTGGCGCGGTACGACTATGAGCTCATTTACCGACCTGGCAGGCAGATGGGATAAGCTGAACTTTTAAGCCGCCTTCCGCAGAAGGTTCAGGACTTCGAGGTACCTTCCTTCATGATGATTTGCTCGTCGAGTCAACCCCTGAGGTGCCTGTCGGCGCAAGGACGATAGCTTCTCTAACAAGGAAGGATCGCGTTTTCGACCTCGTACTGCATTGAACTATGCATGGCTGGCCATCTGAGAAACCTCCCGAAATTGTCAAGACTTACTACAATCGCCGTGACGAACTGTCTGCTTACAACAGTTCTATCTTGTAGAGCAGCTGTGTTATCGTGCCATCGCTTCTTCGAGAAGAAGTTCTGGACCTTCTTCACAGTGGTCACCCTGGCGTGGTGAGAATGAAGGGCCTTTCAAGGGGCTATGTATGGTGGCCGGAACTTGACCAAGACATAGAGCGCCGAGTACGTAGTTGCGTTTCGTGCCAGGGGTCCCGAAAAGCGCCAGCCTGCGCACCCATCCACCCGTGGGAATTCGCAACAAGACCATGGTCGAGGCTGCACGTTGATTTCGCGGGCCCTTTTCAGGGGAGTTTTCATTCATCGTTGCAGATTCACGCTCTAAGTGGTTAGAAGTTCTGCGAGTCAAGTCAATGTCAGCTTCGACAGTGGTTGCAGCTCTACGTACGCTGATCGCTACACATGAATTACCTGATGTTTTGGTGTCGAATAACGGTACTGCTTTCACCTCGGGGAATTTTAAAAAGTTTCTCCGTAGAAATGACATCCGCCAAGTACTTTCGGCATTCCACCACACCTCCTCGAATGGGCATGCCAAAAGGATGGTTCAGGAGACCAAGAAATCCCTGAAGAAAATCATTCGCGGCGACTGTTCAGCTCGTCTTGCTAGATTCCATTTCAACCAACACATCCTTCCCAGTACTTCCACTAGAAAGTGCCCCGCAAAGCCTCTTTTTGGACGACAGATTCGGTCGGCCGTCGATCACCTACCTCCAGATCAGCAATCGGCAGTAACCCGGCGCTAGGCGGAGACCTTTGAGGCCAGCAATCAGCAAGCCGCTCGCCAATTTAAACACGGAAGTCTAGTTTTTGCAAATTAATTTTGGCACATGCGGGAACCGCTGGTTGCCAGGTGTGATCTCCTGCTGTTTGGGCCCAGTTTCGTATCAAGTGCAACTTGAAGACGGTCGTGTGTGGCAGCGACACATAGATAATATCCGTGCCCGGCATTGCAGCATACCAAATGACAGTCCAAGCCAGAGTTGCGAAGTGCCGATTCCTGATACAGGCTCCGAAACGTCAAGCCCGAATGTAGACCCGGACGTCCGTCTAGTAGCTGCGCCCATTGCTTACAAAGGAACCGAGCAACACAAGGCAGGTCAATCCACATTGACCTCACATCTTCTAAATCCTGGCGCTGCTACATCAGGATGACCTCAACGCGAACATCGTTGTCCGGGGTATCTTCAAGACTGCATTTAATGGGGAGGTGTGTTGTGTGCTGGTTTGTGATGGCACACCGTCTGCGAGACAGTGCGACGATGCATGCGAGCGCCGACTGCTATGCGAGCAAAAGGCCCTTTCTGCGTGCCCACATTCGAGTTAAGGCTGCTCAACCTAGAGCACGTATATGTACCAATAAACCTTTGGTTTACCTTGTCTGACTTACAGGACGCCTTGAATGAACTAGATTACACCAAGTGACGTCATTGAGCCAAATAGTGCCGCTTTGGGGATTTCTATGGATGAACTCAACAATTGTCCACCGGCTCTGGATATAGGTGAGATCATTTCTACAGTTAGCCCCTTGGCAAATGTGAACCGAGGTTCCCGTGCAAGGACCAAACCGTCACTGAAGTTAAAATACTTCGGCGGCAGCGTACCAGTTCACATTTATCTGTACGAGGCTGAAATTATTGCACAAGCCAACGGCTGAACGGAAAAAGACAAAGTTCACGCGCTCGTCCACCAGTTGTAAGCACCAGCTCTAGACGTCCTTTGCCAATTTGATGGTACCCGCCTATCATACCCGGCCCTACGTAGAGCACTGGAGGGACGTTTTGGTGATAGACATCTCCAACAAGTACCCAGCTCGGAGTTGAGTTTACGCCGTCCCCGCACTCATGAATCTCTAGGAGCTGGCTGCCGACATCCAGCGCTTGATTGTCAAGGCACGTCCTCGAGTCCCAACAGACGCAAAAGACAAGATTGGTACCTCCGCGTTTGTTGACGCAATAGCTGATGCAGAGGTTCAAGTATTTGTACGTCTTTCATGACCTTCAAACGTCAAAGATGCTTTGTATCAAGTGCTAAAAGCGGCAACCGCTCAAAGGGCTACATGGTTCGTGCAGAGGGCTGGGCATCTACAGGAGCCATTACCACCACTTTCTGCCTTATCTCCGGCGCCAGAAAGGCGGCATGGTAGAAAGAAATACAATCCTCCACTACAGCCAGCCAGGTCTGAGGCCACTGATCAAGCCTCCGAGGTTAACGGAGGCTTGATCAGTGTTAACGGTTCATAATATATATCATTATAACCCGCACCTCAAAACCGAACTTTTTTTCAGAGCCATCATACGTCTCATCTCGCTCGGACCACCATAACAAAGAAGGCGTGCCACATTGTCGCACTAACTTGTTTTTCGATTCATTTATCCCAAGGACTAGCAACGAATGGAACCACCTGCCCGCCTCCATCGCAACGACTACCGACGATTGCACTTTCAGATCCGCCATTGAGTGTTATGTACTTTCTCAATAACCTGCGCTGTCTGCATTTTTCATTTTCACTATTTGTTAAATTTCTGAATTAACTACCTGTTGTTTGTTTTTATGTTTTTCACCACTCCTTCTGTAACGCCCTCTGGGCCTTGAAGGTACTGAAATAAATAAATAAATAAACGGCGGAGCCTGCAGGTTGCTTTCTTCAGTAACTGTTTAGATCAAATGCATTGGATACTAAGATGCTCTTCTTAACACTGGAGCAGCAGTGAACATTCTGGCATCATCCCTATTTCCACCAGACGCACATTTTTGTCCGACGTTACTTGGATTGCTCACTGCGAACGGTACTTCAATTCACACCCTTAATATTCTGACGTTGCAAGTGAAAACAGTTGAGAGTACGTCACCAGTGGAGTTCGTGTTGCTCGAGAACTCTGGTTGCTCTCTAGTGCTAAGCTTCGAGTGGTGCCATCAAAATAACTTTCTTAATCATGAGTTTCCGGATTCAAGAGAACACAAAACCGCAACATCGACAATTGATCATAGTAAGTTCTTATCAAGGCACAAGCTACATCTTGGTGCCGCTCGAGTATGGAATGGCACAACTGCACATCTGAGAGACTCGCTGAACCACATCCGAAAAGTGCTTCGAGCTTTACTTTGCACTGACACTGCAAGTTTCACACCCGTGACAAGAAACCTCTGCGTATGCAAAACGGTCACCATACCCCAGAGCTCTGATGCGTGGATTCCATGGAATACGCCCGACGAGGGCTTCAGCGGCGACGTTATTTACGAACCTCTCCGTCAGGCTAAACCTGGACACAAGTTTGTCTCTCCCACACTTTGGCATCTCCTCTGCGAGGAAACGTCGTCATCTTGGCTGTAAATATTGCATAATGATAATAATAATAATAATAATGTTTTTTTATTCCTTTGAAACAGACACTTACTACAGTAACTGGCCCACAAAAGCAAAGATGATTGCTTGATTGATTGAACGACGTCACTCTAAAACCTGGGCAACAAGTCGGAACCGCCCACCCCTACTGTCCTGAAGTGCTGGTGAATATAGTTGCACTTGAATTCAACTCACTGGCAGACATACCCAGTCTTCCATGGGAGAAATGTAATGTAAATCCTGACCTTGACTCTGAACAGAAGACAGCGCTTGGACAGCTCCGTCAACGTCATCGTAGCGGCATCGCACTCCCTAAATGAACTCGGCTGCACGTCTTTAGTCGAGCATTCTATCGACATTGGGGACAGTCGACCTATTCACCGGTCAGAGCGTAGGTTTGCTCCGTCTGAACAGACTTATTCAGGTGCAAGTTAATGACATGCTTCCAAAAAGGGCTGGTCGTTCCTTCATCAAGCCCATGGTCCTCTCCTGTGGTGCTCGTTCGAAAAAAAGATGGTGCTATCCGGTTTAGTGTTGACTATAAAAACCAACAGCCCTACGAAGCAGAATGGTACCCCCCCCCCTATTGGAAAATCTAGATGACGGAAAGATGATGAAAAAACCTCATGTAAGCGTAACCGTAATATGGGACATCCTATACCAGCGAAAAGGCGGCTCCAACATAGTGGATTAAGGCGGAACGATACAGACGGACGGAACCATAGAAGCGTGTCGTGTTATGGGTCATCCTATAGCAGCGTAGTAGATCGTTTTGGAACCACGGAGTAGAACGAACCATACAAGCATAACGTAATCAGAGCCGTTTATACTGAGAGAGTTTGGCCAATGGGCGGAGCTTGTTGGCCGCTAGAACAAGCGGATTTCGCGGTAACACAATATGGCGTTACTTCTTTGTCTTGTTCATTCCTGAGAAATCGCGAGAGTTCCTATGAGTCAGAGCCACAATATGGCGGACAGAAGTAGTCATCCCCGTTGTCAGACTACGCTGTGGTTGCTAGGCTGTCAAAACTCCTTAAGAAGGCCAAACTCTCTCAGTATAAACGGCTCTGAACGTAATATGAGACATACTATACGAGCAAATCGATACCACCATGGCGGAGCCATATGGCTTCACCATGGTGGTGTCGCCTTTTCATTGTTATACAGGGAGATTTTTTTAAGCTTTATATATTTGTTTTAAAAGGTCGTAAAAGCTACACTTCTGTGGTTTGTGCAGGTTAGTTATACGGCCAGGGGTACGTAGTATAGGGGTCTAATAGTAACGATCATTCGGATAATTAAATACAATTTGCTAATTAACTTTTTAATTACTGAAAATGAACAAACGGTTTCAATTAGAAACTTGATGAGAGTCATCGGAAACCACTAAATCAACTCTTTTTAGAAGAATATATTGCAGGTGTGGCATTTTATATGTTCTGTAAAAACGCTTTATCTGGATCCGTTTCGGTTTCTTATCGGAGCGCATCTCTGCGCCCACGGTCCTGTTCCTTAGGGGTTTAGTAGCGCAACACACGTGCGCCTTGCTTCCCTCCATCCTATGAGGGAGGCGAGTAGGTGGCTTCGCACTGCAGCCACTGGTAGCAGCATCGCAGGTGCAAAGATGCGCTCTGATAAAAAACCGAAGTCTGGAAACGCGTCCTCATTAAGCCTTTTTCTTTAGAATGCCGTAAAATGCTGCTTCCGTCTTATATATTCACGCAAAGGGTTGATTTAGTGTTTTCCGATAATGCTTAGCAACTTTCTAATTGAAATTATGGGTCTATTTTTACCAATTAAAAATGTAAGGAACATAATATACATAAAGGGAAGCTAGAGTGGTTTTGTATTTGAGGGAACACATTTAATCTTCTTCATTTGATCTCCAGAATCTCAAATATCAAAATTATTTGGTAATTTGGTGAATCGAGGCTGCAAAGAATCATTTTTAAAGTATCACTGGAGGCACTCTTTCCCGGAGAGTGACGTCACAAAAGGAGCTTTCGAAATCTTCTGCTCACGCATCTTCAGCGCCAATCAAAGCTATGCACGCACACGCTATTTTTAAAAAGGGGAAAAAGACATCACGACAGGTGCCAGTGCGGGAGAATACACCTAGAAAGTTTGCGATTGGACGCGCGGCCCTCAAGTGACACATGCTTGGCAGCTGAAAAATCCCCTTACGACGTCCCTACTGGTTGGATTCTTTTTTGTTTTCTCAAGTTTAGTTACATCTTTGGAGAAAACGGACGTGATATTCAGATTTACGGGATAAGACTACACCAGAATCAACCTCGATCTTGTTTTCTGAAAGAAGTCTTGCACTTCCCTTTAATAAGCCGACTCATCATTACAATTAGCCCTTTATACCATGCCCCCCTGGCCATATAACTCACGTGCACTGACAGCGTAAGTGTAGCTTTTACGGCTTTTTTTTTCAACAAATCTGTAAGGCATACAAAAAACACCCTATAGCATGTCCCCTAATACAATACGACTATGGTTCCTTCCCCACTTGCATCCTTCGGGAGAGATTTTCACACATCCAGCGTTCCATTGGAATGCTGGATGTCAGCGAGTCTCTACATCAGCGATTGGTTTAAAACAAGCATGATGTTTGCACAAAAGAAGCTCTTGTGCGAGGTCCTCGAGGAGCACTAATAGCAGTGGCGAAATGTAGTGACATGGTAAATTTGGCAGCAAGTATTTATTTCTAGAAAAATTGCATGCAGCAAAGCTTAACTTTGCTCAAAAGATGATAAATATAAATTCAATACAGAACAAAGGTGTCCCTTGAGCTGTCAGGCCAAACTCCCACTCTTGCCACTCAGGAGTTCCCAACTTGTGCGTAGAGGGTCAGCACAACCCAGATTTGTGCTGCGAGCGCACCTGCGATACAAAAATTGAATAAACATGAGATGAAAAATAAAGGACGTATTACAATACTCTTTAATGCGAACCTAGAGCGCAGATCTTGAGGAGGAGGATGGGAGGGTATGCCCCCTTCTCCTCTTCTGCTCCCTCCCATTTAGTGGGAAATTTCCCTAAATTTAGCAGGAAAATTTTCTCACTAAATTTAGCAGGGAAATTGATGTCACGTGACCTCAACACCAATTCAGTTTTCCGACTAAATGTAGCGGGGAAAACGACATCACATGACTTTGTGTCACGTCAGCCAGAAACAAACACAGTTTCTCCACTAGATTTAGCTGAAAAATTAATCTCAAATGACCTCTACATTAATTCAATTTCCTGCCAAGTTTAGCGGGGCAGTTATGCCGATGGCGACGCCGCGAAACGGGCACCTAAGAGCTGTGCCCTAAAAAACTAAATGCCTCACATGAAATAAAGTGATAATTAAAGATAAGACAAGGAAAAGAGAATCTAAGATACCGCTTTAATATCATTCCTTTCGTCCGTTCTCAAAAATTTCGATTTCAAGAAATGTTTATCTCTTTATTCATACCCAGAGAACCCCCCCCCCCCCAACCCAGTTTCAGCATGAACGCAGTAAATCAGTGCAGACTAGACCTTGTAAACCGTAATCCACATGAAAATGAATGTTTGCCTTATAGTCTTGCATGCGTCGGTGGCTCAGATCTCTAAATACATTTGTAGCGAGGAACGTTCTTGAATAAAACTTTTGGGCTCTGAATTTGACAGTTTAAACATCCATAAGGAACACTGTATGCCACTGATTCTTTTGTGACATATCAGAAATGGCGCAGCACTGTCATCCTTGCATACCTAACAAAAGTTTGCATTTTTTTTAGCATGGCATGTGCTATTCTGACACAAACACAAATTCACAAAATTTCGTCTATAGAGCTCTTTCTTGGTTCTTAACTCACATGACATATTCCGTAGCTTAAATTCTCACTCGGCATGAACACTTCTATATATTGATGTAATAGTGAAAGACAAGATGTATGGACTTGAGTACGGCTCGACAAGCACAGATGTAAAGAAAAGTACTGCCGAAAACTCAAATGTTAAAATAAAAGTTATTATGTAGAATGTGTATACTTATGCGGATATGGTAATGAATACAATTAGCACATTCAATAAGAAGAATATATGTTAGACGCACACTCAGAGAAACCTGTTGCATTTATATCCATGCAAATTACTTCGGAGAACCAAGCGCTGCAGTCTCGGGTGGGAGTTTGATGAATGATCCTACCAAAAATGAGTGTAGGCGGAAAAGCAGTTTGATTTGCGACAATGAGCATTACATAAGTGGCATGTCAATATTACTGTTACAGTGCCGACTGTTTCAAACTGTCTGTCGCATCATTCGTTGAGTTCCCTCCGTACATTACAAGGTTTGGCTCTCTCGCATGCTTTGCGAGGAAATTGATGAACTGGAAATATCTTGCGTAGTTCTAGAAAAACTATTTCAGAATCTTATCTCAGCATCACAAAGAATATAAAAAGTTTCTAGAGACAAGGTTAGTGCAGGAGTTGAATAAAAGAAATACTTAATTCTGCGAAACCATCTTGCCGAAGTAAACGCATAAAGTTCCCCTAAGTAGAGCTAGTCATTACGGACGATTGTGCCCATTTCATACCATAAAAATTGTATTTGCGATCTACAATCCAGGGTGTCGAACCGAAATGTTTTTCGTTCCGGTTTTCATTCCGGTTCAGGGAAAACGGTTCAGCTCCGGAGTGAAAAATAAAGGTACAAACCGGTTCGAACCGGTTCGTACTTATATGCTACAAAAGCAATTGACGACAGCAAAAAATAAACTGTGCATATTTTATAAAAGTGATGAAATTTATCCCTGGAGAAGGGGAACAAGAGGGACATAGGACAAACACGAATCTCCAAACACAGCTAGGTGACTGGTGCGCGACCGAAAAATCCGCCTGGTCCGGGTATCGAACCCGGGACCTCTCCATTACAGGTGGAGCGCTCTACCAACTGAGCTAACCAGGGGTTAGACGTCAGTAGAGCAAACGGGTTTTTATCAGCTGCCACCAGTCTAACACCAACAAGGGTGAAGCTTGCAATTTAAGGTTATGATTATAATGCAACTAAATGATAAGGTGCAAGCAAGCTAGACAAGAATGATGAAAATAATCTCTGGAGAAGGGGAACAAGAGGGACAAAGGATAAACACGAACTCCAAACACAGCTAGGTGATTGGTGCGCGACCGAAAATCCGTCTGGTCCGGTATCGAACCTGGGACCTTTCCATTACAGATGGAGCGCTGTACCAACTGAAGCAACCAGGGTTAGACGTCAGAGCAAACGGGTTTTTATCAGCTGCCACCAGTCTAACACCAACAAGGGTGAAGCTTGCAATTTAAGGTTATGATTATAAGGCATTAAACGTCAAGGTGTAAGCGAGCTGACAAGAATGATGAAAATAATCCCCTGGAGAAGGGGAGCAAGAGGGACAAAGGACAAACACGTGTTTGTCCTTTGTCCCTCTTGTGGCCTTCTCCAGAAATTATTTTCATCATTCTTGTCCAGCTCACTTGCACCTTGGCATTTAATTGCATTATAATCATAACCTTAAATTGCAAGCTTCACCCTTGTTGGTCTTAGACTGGTGGCAGCTGATAAAAACCCGTTTGATCTACTGACGTCTAACCCCTGGTTAGCTCAGTTGGTAGAGCGCTCCACCTGTAATGGAGAGGTCCCGGGTTCGATACCCGGACCAGGCGGATTTTTTAGGTCGCGCACCCTAGCTGTGTTTGGAGATTCGTGTTTGTCCTTTGTCCCTCTTGTTCCCCTTCTCCAGGGATAATTTTCATCATTACTGTCCAGCTCGCTTGCACCTTGCCATTTAATTGCATTATAATATTTATAAAAGTGTTACATATAGAAAGGAAAGGCTCACATTTCTGTGTGGAACGAACGAGTTAGTGCTGGGGCACCTCGGGACGTGGTGCCCCAGCACCTTGCCATTTAATTGCATTATAATATTTATAGAAGTGTTACATATAGAAAGGAAAGGCTCACATTTCTGTGTGGAACGAACGAGTTAGTGCTGGGGCACCTCGGGACGTGGGTGAAAGCCCAGTTCAATGTCAGGCAGCTGACACAAGAAGCAGGACGTCGTCATGCATGTCCGGGGAAAGACGGCGCCTCTTAGTCGATAGAATGAACTTCAGCGTAGAAAAGGCTCGCTGCATGTTGTCCTGGGTAGAGTTTAGCAATGCTCAGAAGAGCTGTGCACTTTGATGTTTGTGTTTCTGAGCAGAAAACGTTTTGGTCCTTGCTGTTTCTGCTACCAGAGATCGAAGCTATTTTGCTGTTTTTTGTAGCTGTAACTGTTGATTGAATCCCCCTCCCTTCCCGGTGCAAGACTTTAATTTCGGACAGATTATTAAATCCGCTGAGTTATTTTAAAAGCAGATTAGATGTGCCACAGTATCGAAACTAGTACAGGTTCTAGAATATCCATCGGCCTTTTTATCGCTTTCTTATCGGAGCAGTTGTACAATCAAATCAAGGCGTTTAAGGTAAATGGCACACAACTACAAAATTGAAGACAAGACACACCAAACAAAGCTCAAACTCAACGCCCAAAAAGACAAAACAAGGACAAAGGCAAAGAGAAGTATAGACAACACTAGGCGTGTGGTCTATACATCTCTTTGTCTTTGTTTTTTTTAGTCCAAGATGAAAAACCAACTAGCCAAACTCGCCGTTTTGCCGCCAAACTCGTCACTTTCGCTGACGTACAAATTGGGTATGATACAGTGATAAAGTTTCTTTGATGAGCCATTTCCGGTCTCCAAGAAAAGGTTGGGAGAAATGTGGGCATTTGTTAAAGTAATACGTAAGACCAGAAATCCCGGATAATTTATAGTTGCTGTGCTTATTTCTGTTTGACTTCTCGAGACGAACTTTATAAATTATGAAGACGACCGTCATGTGAAAACCTGATAATAGAACGTTACAGAGCTCTCCGCTACCTATTTTTCTCGCTTTTTGACTTCCCACATGAACGAAACACGCAAAAATAATTGTTCAGTTGTGCCCAAGAAGGAAAAGTTATATATTTCGGTCCAATTCAACTCCGGTTCGCGCAAAAAAACAATTTTTTATTTTATTTTTTAGGTTACTGTGTTTTTTTCCACTCACTTTTCGCGCAACCTGACTTCGCGTATGAACTGAAAACCGCATGGAAAACATATCGGTTCCGCTCCAGAGCGAAAAAAATTATTTCGTTCCGGTTCAACTCCGGTTCGCGCAGAAATAACGTTTTTTTCCGGTTTTCGGTTCACGGTTCGAGTTCGGTTCAATACCCTGATATACAGGCTCAACACACTCCGAATAAGTGGAACACTTGACATTAAAGATTGGTCTCACCATGACTGTCTGCAAACATCCACATAATAATTTCCATGAACCTATGTATTTCAAAAACTATTTGGTGTGAGCTGTTTAAAACACCATACCCCTTTTAACACTAATAGAAAGCATGTCGTGGGCCACAACTTAAGCAGTTTTCACTTATTATGAAGGGCAATCACACATCTGTGAACCATAAATATAGGCCTGCACTGAATTGGTTTCTGAAGCTGACCGTGCTATGCTCTGTTCACTATATAAATCTCTGCAGAGCTGACAATGTGCAAGTTCCTGTTTTTTTATATTTCACATCTCCCGACTGCTGGGCGCGATAGGTACATAAGACAGATGACACCAACGTAACACAATGATTATTTTAAGAATTCGTTCGGGTATAGCACGAGCGAAGCCATCTGCGAAAAGTTATTTCTGTGGCACCGTCAAACTTACATCCGCGGGCTTTTAGGTTCACATGTTAATCATGTCTGCAGACTCCTTTTTGTAATCGGAACTCCATCCAGCCCAAGATTTGAATATGTCTTTTGCATTTTAGGCTTAGTAGTGCTTTTGCTGTTTCACTTAAAAAATAGGTAAGAATGCTTATTTCGAGTAGCATACCTAACACCTGGCGGCACGACGACTCCCCTGTCGTGAGGCTAATCAAAAGTCACAGGCACGGAGATACTGCGATGCTCTTGTTGCTGGGATTACCTCCCCATTGTCCTGGCCAGACCACAGAAGAAGATTGAGTCCAAGCTTGTGGCCACTTGGATCTCCAGATCTTGAGGCACCCAAGTACCTGAAAATAAAAACAAATCACACTCAAGTACTTGGCAGAGCTACAATACAATGGCTAGCATATTCTTTCATGATCAGCACACAGATCCTTTTATTTATATACTTTGTACTTGTACCTATTAAAAACTGCTCCTTCACTGCCACAGCCATAGACACCCCCGAGGGCAAGGTTATGTAGGCCTTGAAATGATGGGTACCTAATTAAAGCAAATTATTAAATGCGTTCGTTTAACTCTCTTTCGCCCCAACCTCAGAGATTTCTGTCGAATATCCACATTCAACTGTAAAGACTATAAACAAACTACTACTGCAATGCAGAGCCGTATATTGGGAGAGTTTGGCAAGTGGGTGTGGCGACGAAGGCGCCAGAGAGGAGGAAAGGGAGGAGAGCGCCAAAGAAGCGAGAGAAAAAGAAGGCAGCAAAGAGGAGACGACCGCCATTTTGATGCAACGCTGTCGGCGCGGAGCACTGTTGATGCTATGCGTCGTCTGCTACAAGCTTATTTCTTTTTCGCCTGAATAAAAATTTGCATTCAAACATGAAGAAACTTCATTCTTATCTTTTTAAGCCACCGAAGAATAACACTATATCATTTTATTGCGAGAGCCTGCCAAATAAAGTCACGCGCATGCGCTCACGCCTCTCGCTCTGTGCCGAGGGCTGATTGGCTTACTTGGGAGGGGGACACTACGGTAGCGAAATCATAGACTGGCCAAACCCTCCCAATAAATGGCTCTGCTGCAATGAAAAGATTTTCCTACCCTCATGCTCAACAAGTGTTGACTGGGGATACAACTCCAGTTCATACATATACTGAGCATAAGGGTAGAGTGTACCAGCAGAGGGCAGGTGTCTGGATAGAAACAGTTTAGTTGGCGCACCAAGAGGCTAACCGATAAAAATGGTTACTATTTCGAGAAAAATGACAAAAAAGCGCGGATCTTGACTTGGAACTAACAGCGGCACACAGTATCTATTTTACTGACTGAAGGGTACAAAATCATTATTTTCAGCTAACTAATCAAACTAAATATTCGTCCCGGCTTGCGTTTTAGGAAAATCTCTAAATTTACAAGAACTATAAGACGACGGCTTCAAAAAAAGCAATGGCAAAACCAACAATCGAATTTGCCTGCTCTCCAGGAACACGACATCTATGGCAGGCAGACCTGCAGTAAAACAAACAGAGTATGTCCTATGTATAATTTTTTTCGTGCTGCAAAGCAAGCGCTGGAAGGAGGCTTCACAACATTAACCAAATTTCTCTCAATCAGTCGAGAAAAAGTTAGAGCAGTGAACTTGTCCTTGCCCCCGGCATAACGTTTTAGTATTGCCCGTAGAAACTCAAATAAATATGTAGATAAAAACAAAGACTAGCCCTCATAAAAAAATCTGTCAATTTGACAAAAAAAGTTATCTTGACACAAATATGTGGAATACAGTTGTACATCGTCCATTCGTGTGCTTAACCAATTTTGAGGCAAATCGGCGACGCTGAAAAGAAAACGCCCGAGTACCTATAAGAGAAAGACAAAAAGGATGCATACCTACACCAGAAAACTTTAGGACGACCACGGGCAGGAAACTCTGGTGATGCTCTTGAAGTGACTCCCTGCAATGGGCCTGCGCAGACCACAGAAAAAGATCAGGCAGAGCTTGCAGCCATAAGGTGCTTCATACCATGAAGTTCCCGGAGCAGCTGCAATTGGAAGTAAAGTGCATTTCATTTCTCTGCAGAACAGAGAGTTTAATAGCTAGCATGTATTCATAACGTGATACAGTCATGAATGCACAGACTTTTCAATGCAGCACTATATCACCGAATTGTTAACCGTGCCGGGCAACACTCAAAATTTGAAGCATTATTCCAAACTATCTCAGCTTAAAGTTAACCATGGCAGAAGCTTCAAGCCATCCTTGCAAATTCAGTGCAGAAAGCAAGCCATGTGACCTTGTAGTTGGACGCCATGGTACGTCGAGCTTATAATCATGTGTCACGCCGTTTTTGCTGCAATGGCTTGTAGGGTCAGAGGTGGTCCAGCTTAAAAAGATACAAAGTACAGACGTTTGTGAGTGGGGCCCTGGCCTAGTCTTCAGCTACATTGCGATGTAGGACGTTCCAACCGGGATGTTTGCTGTCTGTAACCATACGATCAGCTTGTACCCAGCGATTGTTCGAGCTCAGTACATGTGCTCGACAGTGTCGTTATTTGAGAATCATTTTTATTAATGTTAAACATGACTGACTTACTGAGAGACTGCGTCTCAACGACTAATGACTTGGGATACCTGACTGAATACTGATATATTAACTAAATGGAAATTAATTACCTGGCAGCCATTATAATTTTCAACAGGCTGGGTCGACTCCTCATTGAGTCGAAGGAGTCGATGCGTAATAGGACAGTACAAACAAAAATATGCCTTAGAATTCTTTTTGCACCCCCGAAATGATATGGTTTTGAAGGTAAGATACACAGTGTTCTTGATTTAGAAAGTGCCTCAGCTGTACAAACGCATATGCAGTAAGGGCATTTGCCAAGCCTATTCTCCTCAGCTCTGTCCAGGTTAAGCCGAGTTAGAGTATAGAAGTACACGCTCACTGACAGAATGAGAAAGGCAGGGAGAAATCTCCGTTGTTCCGCCACCAGCCAGCCTGCTACCTTCGATGACGTTTCAGCGTCTCATGAGCCTCGAGTGAGCACGTCCGTCCAAAGCGGGGTGAAAAGCACAAGCACGTGCTGGAGGACGCCCAGCCATTCTCTTTTTGTCATCGGCTATACTACATATTTTTAAGTGAGGAAAAGTATTGCAAATATGCAGTCCACCTTTGACCATAATACAAAATTCTGATAAAGATAACAACAGTGTATGCCTACTGCCATCCACCATTTTCCAAACAACTGCTCCCGCCTATCGGAACATCTACACATGTGGTGCGCAAGTGGGTTCAGGACTGAGAGGCTAGAAAACGAAGCGCTCACAAGGCTTGTCTGGCCCTGCAACCATGCGGGTACATTCGTCGCAAATCCCTGATTTCTAGCCAAATTTTTTTAGAATGAGCAAATCTTGTCCACGCCCGAGGTAGATCACTGATTTCTGATTCCCCCATATTGTGCGAATCCTCCTTCAAACTACGGTACAACCTGCAAATGAACTCTGTTGTGCTGCGGCACGCGTCCATGCTGCCTGCTTCAGAGGAAAACCACTGCTCGTGTTGAAGACAACATCCCACAACGTAAAGGCAACAACGTTTAACGATCTAAAATAAGATTTATATCATTCAATAGACACAGATAGGCTCAAAAAGTGTCGACATCATGATTGTTGTTGTTGGTTTTACTCTTGCATACAAACAAAAGTGACCTCCTCTTTTCTCCGATGTACAGTAAAACCTCTTATCTTCATGACCCCTATTTCTTCTCGAATCGGTCACAGAGGACATATCACGGCCACTGAATTTCGCAAAATTAAAGGCTGCGAAAA
Source organism: Ixodes ricinus (assembly GCA_037355805.1). Classification (NCBI taxonomy): domain Eukaryota; kingdom Metazoa; phylum Arthropoda; class Arachnida; order Ixodida; family Ixodidae; genus Ixodes; species Ixodes ricinus. Next base: position 198,651 of record JAZHYW010000133.1, read on the forward strand.
TTAAGGACTCGCGAGCATTAAGGGGTTTACAGTACTTCCGTGTGTCACATGATGTTAACATTTCAAGGAGGCTGAAGGTATTTTTAAGAAAAATGGCCAATGCAAAAAAAGAAACGCCCTTCTCCAGGTTAGGCACGCGAGGTTCTTTTGCACTCCCTATAAGGTGGCAGATTTCTTTCGGCAGAGCTTTTGGTAAAACGGGGTCTCAAAACTAGCTATGCTTGGCGTCAACTATTTTGTGCTGCATTGTAAAGGCTAGAGTAGCTTCGCAACAGTGCTTCAGCCCAGCACTGTTGCGAGAGCATGTGGTTTAGTGTTGCATCCCATTTGCATGGTCTAGAGAAACTAGCACTGACAGAGTTGGAGCACTCCGGAATAATACCACGCCGCTGTGCATTTCTTACGAGTGGATTCGAGCCAGGCACATAGCCAGGGGGTGGGGGGAGGGGGCTTGGGGCCCGGAACCCCCCCTCGAAACAAAATCTTGGCTACGTGCCTGATTCAAACAAAGGTAAAAACAATATGTGTACTTACGGCGGCCATACTTGCCATACTTGCCTTTCCAAAGCATGATCACTTGTGCCTCGGTAGCATCGTCCAGTAAGAAGCACCAGCAACACGCCCATGAGACGCCGCCGACTCCTGGATTGAATGATGACCCGCCTCAGGTCTTGGAAGAAGATCCGGAACACTGCTTTATGCCAGATGTTGTATCTGGCGGGGCAGGGGCTAAAAGTAGAAATTAACAAATTTATCTGAAGCGATACATTCTAGCATAAACACTAGGATAGCAGGACTTTTTAGGTCAGTGATGCGGTTTTATTAAACGCAAATGGCTGGAGCCTAAAAATTTAATTTGCGACCTACAATATTTGCAGGCTCAACCAACTCTGAATAAGTGGAACACTTGACATTAAAGATTGGTCTCACCATGACTGTCTACAAACATCCATATAATAATTTCCATGAACCTATGTATTTCAAGAAAATACTTGGTACGAGCTGTTTAGAAAACCATAACACTTTTTAACACTAATAGAGAGCCTGTAGTGTGCCACAAATTAAGCAGTTTTCACTTCCTTATGAAGAGGGATTACACATCTGTGAACCTTAAAACTAGGCCTGCACTGAATTGCTTTCTTAAGTTGAATGTGCTATGCTCTGTTCACTATATAAATTTTTGCAGAGCTGACAAAGTGCAAGTTACTGTTTTTGTTTATACTTCACATCTCCCGACTGCTGGGCGTGAAAAGTACATAAGATTGCTGACACCAACGTAACACAATGATTATTTTAAGATATTGTTTGGGTATAGCAAGAGCGATGCCATCTGCGGGAAGTTATTTGTGTGACACCGTCAAAACTACATCTGCGGGCTTCACATGGTTCACATGTTAATCATGTCTGAAGACTCTTTTTTGTAATTGGAACTCCATCCAACCCAAGATTTGAATATGCCTTTTGCATTTTAGGCTTAGTAGTGCTTTTGCTGTATCACTTAAGGAATAGGTAAGAGGAATGCTTATTTCGAGTGGCATACCTAACACCTGGTGGCACGAGGACTCCCTGTCGCGACGCTAATCAAAAGTCACTGGCAGGGAGATGCTGCGATGCTCTTGTTGCTGGGATTACCTTCCCCATGGTCCTGGCCAGGCCACAGAAGAAGATTGAGTGCAAGTTTGTGGCCACTAGGATCTCGAAATCTTGAGGCACCCAGGTAGCTGAAAATAAAGACAAATCACACTCAAGTACTTGGCAGAGATACATTACAATGAATAGCATATTCTTGAGTGATCAGCATATAGATCTTTTTATTTTTATACTTTGTACTTGTACTTATAAAAAAAACTGACTCCTTCACTGCCACAGCCATAGACTCCCCTGAGGACAAGGCCATGTAGGCATTGAAATGATGGGTACCTAATTAAGGCAAATGATTAAACGCGTTTGTTTAACCCTCTTTTGCACCAACCTGAGAGATTTCTGTCGTATATTCACATTCAACTGTAACGACTATAAAACACTACTACTGCAATGGTAAGACTTTCCTACCCTCATGCTCAACGAGTGTCGAGTGGGGATACAGCTCCAGTTCATACACTCACTGAGCATGAGGATATAGTGCGCCAGCAGAGGGCAGGTGTCTGCATAGAAAGATTTTACTTGGCGCACGAAGAGGCTAACCAATAAAAATGGGTACTACTCTAAGCAAAATGTCAACAAAGCGCCGATCTCGACTTGGCATTAACAGTGGCACACAGTATCTATTTTATTGACTAAAGGGTACTCAATCATTATTTCCAGCTACCTAATCAAACTAAATATTCTTCCCAGCTTGCTTTTTAGGAAAATCTCTAAATTTACAAAAACTATTAAGACAACTGCTAAAAAAATGGCAAAACCAACAATCGAATTTGCCTGCTCTCCGGTGGCACGCCATCTATGGCAGGCAGACCTGCAGAATGAGCAAGCAGTCTAAAAAACAGGGTATGTCCTATGTATAATTTTTTTTCGTGCTGCAGAGCAAGTGTTGGAAGGAGGTTTTACGACAATTATTTTTCACAACCCAAGTTTTTGCAATCAGTTGAGAACAAGTTCGAGCAGTGAACTTGTCTTCGCCACTGGCATAACGTTTTAGTGTCGCCCATCAAGACTCAAACAAATTTGTAAATAAAAAGAAGACCAACCTTCATTAAAAAAATCTGTAACTTCGGCAAACAAAAGTTATCTTGAGAAACATATGTGGGGTACAGTTGTACAGCCTCTATTCGTGTGCTTAACCAACTTTGAGGCACATCGGCGACAATGAAAAGAAAACGCCCAAGTACCATTAGGGAAAGACAGAAAAAATGCATACCTACACCAGAAAACTTTAGGACGACCACGGGCAGGAAACTCTGGTGAGGCTCTCGGAGTAACTCCCTGCAATAGCCCTGCGCAGACCACAGAACAAGGTCCGGTCAGAGCTTGCAGCCATAAAGTGCTTCATACCATAAAGTTCCAGAAGCCACTGCAATTAGAAGTAAAGTGCATTTCATTTCTCTGCAGAACGGAGAGTTTAATACCTAGCATGCATTCATTAGGTGATACTGTCATGAATGCGTCGACTTTTCAATGCAGCACTATATCACCAAATTGTTAACTGTGCCGGGCAACACTAAAAACCGGAAGCATTATTCCAAAATATATCAGCTTAAAGTTAACCACGGCAGAAGCTTCAAGCCATCCTTGCGAATTCAGTGCAGAAAGCAAGCCATGTGACCTTGTAGTTGGACGCCAT
>JAZHYW010000136.1:0-28939 GCA_037355805.1 Ixodes ricinus
TGTATCGTACATAAATCAAGATTAACATACGCTGTGATTCCTAAACTCGTTCCCGTCATGTCACAGTGACCGATCTCGAAGAAAACAAATCCTTGTATAGTCCGCACCTGTAGACAGTCCTCATCGGGTAAAATCTCGACTTTTAAGCGTGTATAGTCCGCGGACTATGGAGTCCGGAAAACACGGTAATATGTATTTCGGTTGTCACCACACACGCCTCTCGCTGGCTTTTGATGGGCCTCCAACTTTACTCTACTCACTTGGGAGCTTCTGGTAAACCGTTACCGTGTTCCGCATAGCGCGCTCTACCGGAGCCTTTGAAGCATGCTTTTAAGTGCGCGCCCCGCGGTAACTGTTTCAGGCTCCGATAGTTCGGTACGCGGAACACGGAAACGGTTTACTAGAAGTTCCTATTGGACGGTTATAGAAATGCAGGTCGTAGCGAAAGCCGACCAATAAGATTGCCGATTTCAAGACCAATAAGAATGCCGCATTAGCCGATAAGAAAAAAAACATATCACGAAGAAGTGTGACAGTTTTAAGCCACCCCGCAGAGCTGATTTTGTCAGTCACCATGCGTCGAGAAACTGAGTGAGGTTCCAACTAATGTAACTTGCGCATTTAACGTTTTCAAAACTATTTTTTCTTTGTGATATCAGCGCTTGGATGGACGAAACCAATGCACCGGTCGCAAGGAAACTGAACAAGTTTTTGCGGTCTCTTTTGGGTCTGGGAACATCGTACAGCGACGGCGAAGCGGAAAAATACCAGGTAGGAATTTCTGCATTTCTTTTTTTTTCCACAATGACTATAGATGTATGCACCCCCACGGACAGTTCGACCTGCAACAATCAATTCGGCCTTTCGCCGCGTCCGCACTCCCCTCGAGCCTCCACTATATTTAGATTTGTTGCGGAGTTCAAAAAATAGAACCTCTAGTCATTGACGGGCCAAGGAAAGCAGGGTGTGACTTCGTACCTTCACGCTCTTTGCTTCGTCATTGGTCCTTCGGCTTCGTTATTCCTAAATTCCAGAACCTCGTTGGCTGCGAATCGATAATGAGATGTCTAGGAACCGATAACCCCACCTTGAATTTCTGAAGTTGTCAATGACCGTCAGTGTTGGAGGTAGGGTGTTCGAAAGAGATGTCCTGCGGTACTCACCTTCTCAGTATAGACAGAGTGTCCCATTACAAATGCACAGTTTTTTTTTGTCACAGCCAAAATAATTGACTTATTGCCGAACGCTCATTCTCCGCCTAATGGTAGCACTAGCTGTGAAACCAGATGCCAAAGTGTCAAAACTAAGAGTTATCGTATTCAAAGGTTATTGGCGCTTTTGTGAAATTTTCGATGGGATAATGGTGGCCGTCAGAGCTCTCGAATACACGGAGCTCAGATGGCGCAAAAACGGGTGAAAACGGACCCCATTTGTCCATAGGACACTTATGAAAATCACTTATAACTAGGGCTGGGCAATCGATCGATTAACCTGCCGATTAATCGATTAATACCTTAATCGCGATTAATTTTTTTAACTGGTTAATCGGTAAATATTTGACGAACCAAAATAAAGTAAAAATTATAGGCTTTCGCCAAGCAGACGTGGGACGAGCACACCAGTATGAAGGGAAAACTCGAGGGCAAATGTTAGCTTAAAGTAAACTGTTGGTACAAGATTTATAACTCCCCATTAGTGCAGAAAGGTAAAACGTGTCCATCGCAGCAGGGACTATTTTGAGCACTCTTTTCCTCTTGCCGGAGAATATAAGCGAACCTCTTTGCACCCTTCGTTGAAGTAATATTTTGAGTGTGGGTGTCTGTCGACTGTATTTAACTGCACATCGAGATTGATTCATAATCACGGTTGTATATTTCGCTGTTTATTACATATTCCGGAAAGGCAAAAAAAAAATCATACTAATTTTGACTTCTAAAAAAGACGTTCAGCCTTTCCACTCTCGTGAAGAAGGAACGACCAGCGGAGCTGCACTCGATACACTGTGTGCTTCTTCTTCGTCGTCGTCTGTTTTTCGCGCTGTTTCCTCACGATGAATTCCCACCAACGCGCCCAACTATCCATTCTTCTATTATAGCTGGAAAGGTTGCCGCCATCTACGAGCGACGGCGGAAACCATACTGGTTGTGTGCTTGCCGCCGTCGCTTATAGATGGCAGTAGCTGTCCAGGTAGGTTTGTGTCGACATACACGGACACGATCCTGGGGAACCTAGACCTTAACAGCTCCGCTGTAAAAAATAAATAAAAATAGTATGCATTGAAATGAACGTAAGCGATTAATCGAATAATTAATTTCTCCGACTAAAGGCGGGGATTAATCGGCTTAAAACTTTTAATCGACGCCCAGCCCTACGTTATTAGCTATTGATTAAGATAGCGCCTAGTGATGATACTTTGGCTTCTGGTTCGGACCACTGGCTACATTTGTGTGTAAACTACTTTTTCGGTAAAAAAACAAAAAAAACGGTAAATTGCTTGTTGTTGTTATTTTTTTTTGGGAGGGACACTCTGTAGTTGGCATTGAAGCGTGCATAGAGCTGATCCGCTTTGCTTTCACCCGTGACAAGCAATCTCCTCATGGCGTTCATATTTATGACACTCGTCGCTTGTGGCACTTGTCACGAGCGCGCAATGATGTTTGTGGATATCTGTAAGAAGCATGAATTGTAAAATGTATCGAGCGGCTAGAGGTGGAGGTGTGTGCACATGCCACCAACGGGAAACCCTTGTACCGAAATAGTCCGTCGAATTTCGTATGACCGAGTTTTCCTTTGTTCCTAATCTGGAGACTCCTTGGTGTCAACTGCAGCTTGCCAACTACGGGACTGGAGGGCATTTTCTGACGCATCCTGACTACCTGGGCGATATGTTCGACAACGCCACCGATGTGAGTATTTCGACTCCCCCTTCTTGTCACGTTGCTGCCGTAGGCTTACTGAGACAAATCATTTATAAGAACATAGGTAAGAGAAAAATAAAGATAAAAATCAGCAGAACCCATCCTTTGGGAATGATTATCTACGTTAATGCGAATAGCATCAAAGCGGTGCGGAGTTATGCGCGTTCGTCAGGTCGCCGGCACACTCTAGATACGCCAGCCCCACTCTTGAGGCGATTCTAAATTTGTTGACACTTTCACAGCCCTGCGCACGATCTCCGCAGCCCAGCACGTGCGTTTGTGTCACTTAGGAAGGCGAGCAAAGCACGCGCCATACGCACAAACACTCAAAATGGTACCGACCAGACTTTCTGGCGTCTCAGCTGAGTCTCCACCAACGGTACTCTAAACGGTTGTTTACATCTTTACCATAGGACGCGCTTTACAGCGCTGTCACAGCTACCGGTGCGCGCGCGTTCCATGCACGAGGGCTCATTCCGCTCTCGTGAGGCTGAGCACGACCGCTACATCACCCTCTCCCGAGCGCGGGAGGGGTGAGCTAGGGGCAGTGCTAAGCCTCACGAGAGCGGTAATGAGCGCCTCGTGCTGGAACGCGACGCGATGGTAACGATATGAAACAACTGTTTAGAGTGCGTTGAATGACTGCCTTCATAGCTCTGTGGTTAGCGCGTCTGCCTGCTGATCAAAGGGTCAACAGTTCGAATCCCAGCCGGCGCCGGTCTTTTTTATTTATTTATCGACCCGCGGCGTAAGAGGTTAGATAGCAGATAGATAGATAGATAGATACATAGATACATAGACGAAAAGTGCGTGAAGTATCCAAAGCAATGCTTATTCGCATTAAAATTACACTGACCGACAGCATAAAAAGACGCCTGACGTAGCTTAATATTTTCGCGCGTTTTGCTCTGTCATTCTATCTTCCGCAAATCACACGGATAATGTTTTTATTGTTTTAATTTTTTTATGCTTTTTAACTCGGAGTTTTGATACCCGTGCCGTCGAAAGGCTTTCAGACTTCTTTAAGCTTCTTTTTTTAATTTGTCTTTACGAATTATGTTTGCATGTTCGTTTTCGTAAGGAACGTCTTCAAAAGCGCTTCCTGTTTGAAGGCGATATATTGTCTTCTGAGATATCACAGTAGCTCTTATATAAACTAGTTCATTTGAAACCACGCCTTCTAACGTGAGAGCTGAAAATAGTGCACATTTGCGTCTTTAAAAAACAGGCACTTCGCTGGCTCCCAAGAAAAAAAAAACAGAAAAAAACTTGGTTGGCTTTGACACAGAGTGCCGACCTATGAATCTACAGGTGGCGGGTTCGAATCACGGCCGAGGTTCCCGCAGTATGACGAAGAATTTTGCGAAGAAGCGTCGCGCACGTCAAAAGTTGCCCAGGGGGTCGAAATTAATCTTCACTCCTCCGCTGGGGCATGCCAAATGTCCGTCGTTGGCTTGGCACGTAACACCACCAGATTTCATATGGTGAGATACGCCACTGAGTTGACAAGCTTACCTATTCGAATAAATCTAATTGCAAGTGGTCCGCCTTGGTGGTTACGCTGATTTGTGGATTTCTCGCGTCGGCCGGCAGCAAGTGCATCCACGAAGGCGTGGTTTCCCCATCCGGTGATAGTTTTTCCCCCTGTAGAAGTTATCGCGATGTCGGCGCGAAAGGAAACCACGCCTTCTAAATGTAATTGGGGTTCATTGGGAAAATAGCGGCCGACGGACCTCTAAAAATACATGGAGCTGAACAGCGCCAGTTACCGAAAACGGGCGAAAACAAAACTCATTTTCCCAACGAATTATCATTGCGGTTCGCCAGTTGTAGACGTATAATGTAACGTGTCTCACCAAAGGAGTTAGTGATTTTGTCACCGCAAAAATAAACTACGGGTCGCCAAACGCTCAATCTCCGCCAAAATATAGCTATATGATAAAAAAAAAAAAAAAAAAACTCTGGTCGGAAAATATTGTTTAGTGGTTCTTCGGCTTTTCCATGTTTTGAACCATAAAATGTTATCCTAAGCACCCCCTAAAAAGGTTTTTCACTAAAAAAACGTATACGAGGTTTTTTAAGCTATTTTTTTCCTACGAAAGAGCTTTTTATCGCTCAGCTGCCTTTCTATCGCGCCAGGCGGCGATAGTGCTTGAGGCGATATCGTTCTTCATGAGCTGAGAGAGTTCTTGGGGCGTCGAAGAACTCTCAAGAACGGATTATTTTCAAAGTGTAGAGGTCCAAACCATGGATGCCAAAGCTTCCCAACTAACCGTAAGCTCAATCAAAAGATATAGGTGATTTTCTGAAAATGTCGTTGGAAAAATGAGTTTTGTTTTCGCCCGTTTTCGGTAACTGGCGCTGTTCAGCTCCATGTATTTTAGAGGTCCGTCGGCCGCTATTTTCCCAATGAAAATTTCAAAATCATTTATAACGTTTTATTAAGATTAGGATTCGCTCTGAAACTTTGGGGTCTGTTTCGATCCGCTATGGCTACATTTGGGGCGGAGAACGAGCGTTATGTGACGCGTACAGTTTAGTATTTGACAGTATATATAATATATAAATATAGATACATATACTTAATCTTTTTTTATTGTGTAGGGGGGGGGATAATTTGTATTTACGGTTCGGATTTCCGTCTTCTATTCGAGTAAGAATTATATCACTGCGGGCACCAGGCTATGGTGTTCCCAAATAGTTGGGTCCTTAAAGCGAGCTCAGACATATCTACTCTGTCCTTTGCTCTTGATGTCCACAAGCGAATTATGCTCGAATTAATTTTGTAGCGAATTCTCATTTTGTTTTCAACCAAAGTACATTTAACCAAAGTACACGCGCATACCTTCCCTCGAGCACTCTTTTTTTTCCCTTTTTTAAAGATATTGTGCATTATTTCTTTCAATTCAAATTCATTTTATTAGCTCCAGGACAAGGAGACAGCAGAAAAAGCTACATCGTAAAGCTTGACAAGTGTCTGCCCCCTATACAACAGTTTTTTGTGGACCGTTTGTGTGTTTTTAATTTTTCAGCCGAGTGAATTTGAGTTTCATAAAAAAGTAGGAGACCGAGTGGCCACGCTTATGATCTACGTAAGTGAGCCTGTACACTTTTCTCACATGCTTGGCAGCAATACTCATCGAAGAATATTCTCAATTTTTGAACTCAGGACTGCTATTCTTTAGAAGATCCTTTTCATTGCTCTTTATACCTTGTTGAGGCGTACACACCTACGCTGAGTGCACTCAGTTCAGTTCACTTCAGTTCGTTTGCTCAGTAGTGTTTGACGGCCCGTTTAATGTCGCAGGCCCTCGGGCATCGCAAGCACGTTTTCTCGTAAGGCTAACAACCTAAGCAACAAAAAAAAAAACACCGACAGATAATATGGACAGATATGCTGACTTCCGAATGAAAACATCAGGACCATTAGTGTCGGATCGCACGACACGCATGAAGCCGCGAATGAGACAGCTCTCCCTTCTTGGTGTCCCTTTGCGAACATGCAAAAGACTGGCACAATTTGACTGATTGGTATGGCACGTTTCCGTTTCATTCATCGATCTATCCCCGATGTAACTTGGTAAACACGGGGGAAATCGGTGGTGTAATGCGAGATTGAATAGCAGAACCGTTAAATTAATCCAAATATCTCCAAGTCTCAAACCCATTTTAAGTGGGCTGGGAAATTTTCGTGCTTGTTCTTTTGCAGATGAGTGACGTCGAAGAGGGCGGGGCCACAGTCTTTCCATACCTCGGAGTAAGGCTGACCCCCAAAAAAGTTAGTCGATCTTCGTTACTCTCTTCATTTCCTCACCGCCACAAAACCAATTTCTCGAGAAATACATTTATGCCTCCATTCCTGCAGAGGACGGGTAGGGATAAAGAAAAGGGAAAATAATGTTGTGAAAGCACGTAGAGAGAAACTGGGATCAAAGGACTCTGCCAAAAATCCCAAAAAACAATTCGATAAAAACAAAAGCAAAATAATTGTATTTAGGCACTGAGCTTGTACAAAGCTCAGAATGTTCCAGCGAAGATTGAATTTCTGATCTATGATCATTTTTCGGCCTCTCCACTTGGACGTGCCCAATAAACCCTTTTCAAATGTCCATCAAGCAACATTGGCTATCGTATCTAGGGCACGAAACCTGTGATTTGATCCAAGTCCTCGCGGAACGCTAGGCACGTTCAATTTACCTGCATCCCCTGCACTGGTGTAGATAAGTGTAGGGCGGTGTGCTTACGGTAGTGTCCTAATACACATTCCGGAAGTATTCTGCCCTAAAGTTTTCTGCATGGGTGCAAGAGGTGCAGGTAAATCGAACGAGCCTGCAGACGCAACCCTCGAATCCAGTACATGCCCAAGGAATAGACAACTCGGATAACTGTGGGGCCACAACTGACGTTTGAAAAGAAAGGGTCTATCTTGGTCGCATAGTGATCGACTTTAACTTGCTCGACGAGGAAGTGAGCACGAATAGACGACCCGGAAAGCCTGTGTCGTCTGTTTTTCTTCCATGTCCCTCTTTCGTTATCGTAAATTAGACACCAACACTCTCAACCATCCCCAACTGCTTATATCGTCATTTTCTCATGGCCGCCCTGGGGTCTCAGCCTTAAGATGGAGTTACTTGAGCTCTATGCTGCGGCTACTGGACAGTACTTGCTTTTTGAGCTGTTCTGTTAGGCTGTGATTTAATGCGTATAAGGTAATTCCAAATGTCATCCAATGAAATGAATGACGTAATTGTTCAAAATCAAGGCTGAAAATTGCAGGGTGGTGACGTTGGGGATTTTCATACAAAATGTAATCGCCCAGGGCGACGCTGCGTTCTGGTGGAACCTGAAGGCGAACGGGGAAGGAGAGGTTCTCACGACACACGCCGGCTGTCCAGTCCTTTACGGATCCAAGTGGAGTGAGTTTCTTTCGAGCTATAGGTCACTATCTACGAAGCTTGGCAAAAGAAGCTTTGTAGAAACAATTTTCAGGCCGCCTACATTATGCCCTTACCGTCTGCAGGCATTTGCACAATTATCCCCGAGAGTGCCAGTGAGCCGCGGGCACGCGCTGCGTCCCAACAAAGCATTCGCATATTACATGTTCCCTCATGACATCCGTCCTTCACCACTTCGCCCGAACCATGTAACCAAACTGCCTAGTATGAATTGTTTCGAGGGATGAGTGCAATCTCTTTCAGGGGCCATGATCTGCACACTTGGCGAAAAAGTCGGCGAGAAATCTGGCGGTTATGTTTGGCCAGCGCCAAGGTCGAAGTGAGGCGCCAAAGTATACCACGATTAGGGCCCCAGCTCAAGTTAACTAAATGGCGGAGCCAGCTTTTTCTTCGCCGCACACTTCTTATTGGTGGAGAAGCGATCATGTGCGCAAACGTAGCTCTAAGTGTTTCTGAGAATTGGCCTTGCAAAGAGCCAAGTTCTTCGAAAGCATTTTAGAAGACGATATCTACAAAACCGCTCTAACAGTCCCACAAAGAGCTATTATGGCACCTAACCATCTACACTCCGGGCTCAAAAACAGTCAAGTGTCCACGCTCTACCAAACTGTGTCCTAACCTTGTCCTCCCCAAATCTTATATATTTTTTTCTTTCCTTACCCTATCCTAGCACCAAACTGGCTTACCCCCAATTGAAGACGTAACAAAAAACGGATGAGGCTTTAACTTTTCTATTCAACCCACACTTCTACCGGTGCATCTATCTCAGACCATGGGGACTTTTAGCATATCGTTACCATGTTTCGCGTGCCGCACTGCTGGAGTCTTTAAAGCATGCTTTTAAGAGCGCGCCTGGAGTCATATCGTGACCGCGCAGGCTGCAGTAGTGCAGTACGCGGAACACGGTAACGGTTTACTAAAAGTCCGTATTATTACTGAAGTGTGGTGGCTTTTCTAATTGCCACTGGGTGCACTAACGTTTGAGGTGAGTACATACATAGAATAAGTGACGAGGTATCGCGTCCGCAGTGAACCCCAAACATTACAAATTATTTAATTCACGTAGACTCCCGAATAAACACCCACCTACAGAAGGAAAAAAATATCAGTTTGGCAATCTTTAGAGACATTACGGAATGCATACTTATTTTATTTCAAGTAATATTATTTTAGAGTACCTTTAACGTGTTTCATGGTGAACTAACGTCCTGCCCTTGATTGCATTCACCGATCGCAATTTGACGTTATTTTCTCGTGCAGTTGCGAACAAGTGGTTCCTGTCCAACTGTAACACGTTCCGGCTGCCGTGCTCCAGAGACCAGAATGCTTCCTTGGCACCTTTCCTCTGACGTATCTACCAAGGCATTACACACACCTCTATAATGCGTCCCTATTCACTTTTGGAAATCTGAAGTGTCTACTTTCCCGCAAAGCACTTGCAAGAGACAATCGTTGCAATCTACGAAGGCTGCTTGGCGTATGACGAAGCTCAAAGTATCGGGTGTCATAAAGGGGACCTTCTGACGTAAAACGAGCCGGAAAAATCGGCACCAACGCTTAGTAAGCTCAATCGTTTACCGAATCTTTTACCGAGCACTGAGCAGGTCAGATTAACCTTGTGAAATTTTGAGGCGTAGTTTTATTTCTGTAAAGATGAGAGCGGAAGACTGGCCAAAGTCAGGGCTGGGCGCGTTCGCGTACGACCGAGTTAGCGGTGCTATATACTTGTTGCGCCATCTCTCGATGGGTGCAGCGAACAGACAACAGAATGTGTCTTGTGCTCGCTGCGCCTACTGGGAGATGGCGCCACAAGTCAATAGCGTCACTAAATTGGTCGTCTGCGAAAGCGCCCAACCTTGATTTTGGAAAGTTTTTTTGCTCTAACTTTTTACAGAAAAAATGAAAGACGTTTACAAATCTCTCTAATGCGATATTAGAGCGCAGCTCTTGACGAGGAGGAGGGAGGGTATGGAGGGCAGGGTATGCTCCTCGTCCTTCTCCGTACCCTCCCCTACTCCTCCCCTCCTGTCGTCGTCTTTCCTTACTCTTCCTCTTCCTTCCATTGACCTCCTCTCCCCAACTTCTGCGTACCTTCCCCTCCTCCTCCTTTGTACCTCCCTTCCTCCTCATCTGTACCCTCCTCTCCTCCTCCTCCATACCCTCGTCTCCTCTCACAGTTTCCCCACTAAATTTAGCTGAAACATTGACGCCACGTGACCTAAACAGAAATTCGATTCTCCGCTAAATTTAGCGGTGAATCTAACTGCTGTTGAGGTCACGTGACGTCAATTTTTCCGCTAAATCTAGAGGAGAAACTGAATGTTTTCATAGGTGACGTAATACCAAATTATATGAAATCATTTTCCCCGCTAAATTTAGCGGGGAAACTGAATTGGTGTTGAGGTTACGAGACGTCATTTTTCCCAATAAATTTAGCGGAGAATTGAGTTGCCGTTGAGGTTACGTGACTTTAATTTTCCCGCTAAATCTAGCAGAGAAACTGAATTTGTTCATAGATGGCGTGACATCAAGTCATGTGACGTCATTTTCTCCCGCTAAATTCAGCGGGGAATTGAATTGGTGTTGAGGTGACGAGACGTCAATTTTCCGCTAAATTTAGCGCGGTTACGCCGACGGCGACGCCGACGCGACGCCACGAAACCCCGAAAAGGGGCGCCCAAGAACTGCGCCTTGAAATTATCACACGGTAACACTGACCTGCTCAGTGCACATAAGGTGAATATTTAAAAAAAATATTATGTCTAGGCGCCAATTTTTGCCGCTCGTCTTACAACGGAAGGTTCGCTTGTGCTTCTTGATGAGTTTCGGTCTAGAAAAAAAAATTTGCTCTATGAAATTCAGCATTGTGAAACGTCATGCTGACAACCACAGCGCAGACTTTTTTTTATGTCTAAACGAAGTTTTGCTTTTTCATTCGCCGCGCTTTCTTTGTAGATAGCAGTGACTGGCTCTCCCAGTTGCTTTGCGGAAGAGTAGGAGAGTAGGTGCTTCAGATTTCTTAGAGCATATGTAAGCAGTCGGCGTACGCCCCGCCCCCCCCCCTTCCCACCTCCCCCTGCTTCCCGGTATCTTCTAGCGCCACATGAAAATCGAGAGATTCTCCGTTTTTCAATAAAAATGTGTTCAGTATTACAGTAAACGGTGATTGCGTTGAAAATACTAAACTTAACATTTCTGCATTTTATTCGCACTTTCGCAGACAGGAAGGCCATTGGGGCATCACAACCCGTCACAGCAAACACACAGGCTGTTGAATGATCTTGTTCCCTGTAATGCGGTTATTAACAGGCCGTGCCAATAAAAAAGCTTCTGAACTCTCTAAATATTAGTGCATACCAGTGTAGAGGAATGCTTTGTTCGATTTGCAGAGTGACCTACAAGCACGCACTGCACTCGGACACTCCTGCAATGGAACAGAGAAGCTACGTGTCGCTAGGTCCGGGCAAGTATGTCTTGCGACATCCCTGGGCGGCCGTCAGGGCGTCGAAACAAACAACCAATAAAACCAGCGAGCGACTTAGCCAAGACGGCACACTGAAGCCTCGAATCCGCAAACGGCTGCAGAAATGCTACATTTTCGTGCTCCATTGTAACTCCCATCAGCAAGCTTGTTTTCAACAAGTGTTTAACAATAACGAAGCCAGTGCTTTTCTTTTTTTTAATTTTGTTCACTTTCATGACAAGTGGCTTTCGCCGAAGGCAGAGACGCCAGGTGTTGCGACATAAATCTTGATCCTCGACATTCCTATATTAAAAAATAAATAAAAGAAGTCCCATTAATATTTTTTACAAGACATCTGTAGTCTGCGAACCAAGTAGGTATAGATTTTGTTCCAACACTATAGTCAGCAGAAGATTCTCCGCCTCCAGTACAAGTTTCCTACCTTCGGTTACACATCAGCGCACGTGAATCGGGCGCCTCTGTAGAAGAGTGTGATATTGACAAAGTCATCATGACGTGAGTAAATTACCCGCACCGTATCAGTTCTTAAATAATTTTATTCCATCTTAAAATATTAGATGTATAAACGCTTAGGGGCTACATCGTTAACTCCGGTGCCGAGCCATATTTTATCGAATATATGACCTAACGCTCATTAACTATCAAAGTTGGCTCATTAATTCACTCTGCTAGAATCAGGTGAAAGTTTATACCGAATAGTATAGTTCGGTATTTTAGGTTGATATTCTTATATTATCTTGGACGTTGCAAAGTTTTAGAACGCCCTGA
Source organism: Ixodes ricinus (assembly GCA_037355805.1). NCBI lineage: Eukaryota > Metazoa > Arthropoda > Arachnida > Ixodida > Ixodidae > Ixodes > Ixodes ricinus. Next base: position 12,126 of record JAZHYW010000136.1, read on the forward strand.
ATTAATGTAATACTTATGTGTTTTTTTTCCTTTCTTAAATATGAAATAGCGAAGTAAACTGAAGCGAACATTGAAGGGATAACTTGGTAGGTATATATTAATGATTTACATTAATTATCAAGATTGAATGTGGTATTTCAAAGAAATATAGGTGTAGGAAAGGAGACCTACCTACCGTACGTGCTATACTTAGGTAATTGTTTATTCGGCGTAACACTTCTTTGTTACACTTCAAACAAATACTTTAAGGCAATCTTGAGGAAGAATCACCACATTAGATACTGCGCCACATGAAACATAATCCTGATTTTGGCGTGACATTTTGCACGCCTCTTCAAATATAAAAAAGTAAAGCCGGGCTTACGCAGCTTATGCATCATACAAAAAACAATCTGTATACAGATTCTAACGAGAGTCACCATGAGATCCTTGCTTCGAATGCCGCATGGCATTTAGTTCAAGGAGAAACTTGGCACGCGGCATTCGAACCTCAGATGTTGCTGTGACTCGTGTTTGCACACTGTCTTCTGTATAATGTATGAGGGGTGACCCCGGTTTAAGGCAACCTTCGACCATTTCGCGCGGTTTTGGGCATAATGATTTCAAGATGGATTGAGCAACATCTCCGGTACTTAAATAAAGAGTTTGTAAAAGTTTCTATACTCCTTACCCTTTGAGGAGCAGCGATGAGCGAGCAGTGGCTGTCGAGCGCCTGCTGTTACGTCGCTTGGCTGTCAAGCACCTGCTCGTGTGGGCAGATGCTTGACAGCGCCTGCTCACACTAGCAATCGCTGTCAAGCGCCAGTTTTGACGAGTTGATGGCGATGCCGCGACAACACTTCAACCAGCTGCAGCTAAAATTCCAGCAGAAGTTATTTAGAGCGAAAAGACCCGCAGGTGTGCACGATTTCACATATACCCGGCAGCCTTAAAGTTTGATCCAGCGACTGGATAGTCGCTGGATCAAACTTTATCTGCAGCAACGTCTGCTTCCAAATACCTTTTTGATGTAAGACACATGACATGGCCGCGCAGAAATAAAATGCAGCGTAATATCAACGAGATTTGCAAGCCCCGAAATCGATTGTTTACGCTATTCAAGAAGGGAGGTGGCCAGCAGCAAGAAGAAAGTAACAACAATTACAAATTGAACCCACATACGTATTTCCGATGACAAGAACAGTAGAGAAGAGGACTTTCCTAATAATGCACGTTGCAAACTTTGACAGACGAAGACGCACCTCAAATCGTGATATTTATTCTATTTTATGTATTATATGAGTCCCCCCCCCCCCCTCTTCCTCTTTTATGTAATACCCAACTTCGGAAGGGATTTTGGGGGTATTTGGAATAAATTAATCAAATTACGAGCTGCTCCCCATTTCTTCATAGCAGGACATGTGTAGTTCACGAAGTGTCTTTTGGCACGATACGTGTCACGTCCAGCACAGCGGCCTTGTTATCTAGAAAGCATAGTTTACCTATTCTTATGTTTAATAAAAAAATTAAATGAAGGCGAGGGGACACCAAAGGAAATGTGTCAAACCGCCGTAGAAGCCGTCTTGTTGTCTGGCCATCTGACACGTTATGCAAACGGAACCCCCTGCCTGGATTCTATAGGGTCTACCTCGGCGCATTGTACAAAATGAAACAAAAGCTTCCCATCGAAACTCACGAAGGTCGGAGGAGTAGAGTCGGATATTTGGAGCACCTGGAAGACGCATATGTAAGACGCAAGACCACTCGACAGTTTTGTAAATTTTGTTGTTTTAGTAGCGTTTGTTTGGTTGTAGTTTTTTCTATGCTTTTGTCCGCTACTGAAGAAATGTGGCGTGCCTAGGAAAGAGGCTGGAAAAGAGATACAGGCCTGAAACTACGATGGCATTTATGGAAGTGTAGAATATTAGTCTATACTTCAAAATTGTATAATCCATTTGTATGGTTAAACATTTGATTTACCAGTGATGCCTTATACTAGATATTTAATGTAAGTTAATACCCCTCTTTTAGAGGCATCTAAAAGGCATCCAGAACGAACTCATTTAAAAACTCCGCAATACATCTCGTAATCTCGACTCTGCACGCCACCGTCTTGGACAGAATAAACTAAATCATAAGAAAAATATGTTTTACTTGATTTGAAATATGCTTGCGTTTATTTTCTCACTTGCATTGGTGCCACACTTTGGTGTACAAAGTTGGTGATTTACAACAATGAGTAATGTAATAATGCATTTTTTGCTGTCTCTCTCAAAATTGTTAGCTTCGCTTTTATATGCACGACCCCTCGTAATATATCTGAATATCGCAAAAGCGGAAAACCAAAGAGATTCCGAAAAAAAAAGGAGTCGTTTGATTTACAACAAAATCCTCGAAACTGGCTGGTATAGGTAGCTTTGAAACGCACTTCAGAATCATTGGTCGGCATGAGCTGTGTTGCTCCCTCCGCCTACCCTTCTCCAAGGGTTGGATGTTTGTTATATTAGACCGACTGGTTGAAAAGATTCTGTCAAATTTGATCACTCGCGTGTGGTGGCGTTTATGAGGGACTGAAAGAGGAGGTGTCATGATAGGCCGCTGCTCTCAACGTTGAGAAGCCTTCTGGCGAGCTTAGAGATTTTTTTTTCTGCACGAAAAAACCTAATCTTTTTTATTTTGCAATCTCTTCAAACGGGACGAAAAATACGGGTTCGCAAACGGGGTGTGTATATTTAATTTTGGAATAACTTTGTCGCGCAACTCATGTAATTTACACTTAAACAACGCACAGTTTCATTTAACGACTTTGGAATGAATCCTCATAAGAACTGGTTTGAGAAAAATTGCTAAGTTTTGGTTGATTGCGTCGATGTTCGCCCTAGAGTGGTTGAAGATTGTTTTTGCTTGAAGAGATTGCAGACGTGTTGTAAGTGAAGGCTCAACGTTAAAAGAGACGTAATCGCTTAGTGGTTGTATACAAAAGCCCTCGTCACAAGTTCCGACTTTGAGATTTAAAAAATATGTTGAGCATAGCTTTGTTCTAACTTGCTTTGTCAACAATTTGTGAAAGTGATAAAGAGTTCATGACGTCAACAAAATCACGACATTGTTTTCAAATATTCGTCCGTGACAGAAATGGCAGGTCACAAGGCAAGACAGGCCACGCAATATCCGGGTAGTTAAAATCACCATCAATAACAAGAACATCATTTGGGTAAGAATGTGCCAGAGTATCCAGTAGCTCATAAAGCACTGGGGCGAAGTCTGAAACGTGTGGTGGATATATAACGCGCAACTACAAGAATGAAGTCAGCATACGTTTTTATTCTAACACAAACAGCTTGCAAGCTAGGTACAATATAAAAATTCTCAACACGGAGCGATTTTCCAACAGCTACCAAAACTCCTCCTCCCCTTCGCCCTACTCTGTCATTGCGAAAAATAAAATGTGATCCATCCAGGTTTAGTTCAGTGTTTAAAATGTCGGCAGTGAGTCAAGTTTCAGTTGGAATGACAAAGTCGGCGGTGCATGACTGGGCTGCCGAATGCAGCTTGTCCTGCTTTGATTAAACACTTCTGTTGTTGGGAACAAAGAAAAAAAAAGAATTCATATTTGGAAAAGAGCGAGAGCAATTATTCGGAGACGAGTAATGCGATTCATGGCTGCGGTATTGCTACGCAGGGAATGCTCTCAAAGTGTTAGATTGTTTATCGTGGATATACTTCACATTTCCCAATATAAGCTTGTCATGTCGAAGCTTGAATTTATGATGTTTAGATAAAGCAAACTTTCACAAGTTCTTTCCTTGCTTGACGGACATCAATCGAGTGGCCATCGCTCAGCCGAAAACCAGTTCCCTTCGATCTGAACGCCTTGGAAAGGATCAGTTATTTTTCTTCGTAAGAATTAAATTTTACAATGATGGGTCTCGGTGACACACTGTTTCCGCAGAAAATACCAAGTCTGTGGGTGCGCTCGATAGCTTATGGAGCAAATGTAACGCCAAGATTCTCCTAACAAAAAAAAATGGATTAACTTCTCTCTGATTGTACCCACGTTTTGTTGCGCACGTCAGTCAGTTTGTAAAAAGAAAAAAAAAGTTTGTTACGTCTGGAGTAGTTTTCTAGGTTTTCGCACCTTTGCATCACTCGTTCAAGGTTTTTGTATTCAGATTTTTGTATTCAGCGTGGAAAACACAGTGACTTCATTGCTCATGAGCTTTAAGAAAGAAACATCGCAATCTATTGCTCACATCTGCCATATCACGTCTGTAAGAACTTTATCAGTTTCTTTTTGCTTTTCTTGTAAGCACTTTATGTCGCTTAGAATTAAAGTCTGACCCACAGAAAGGTTGCTTAAAAACGGAACTATATGGCTGAGCGTAGTCGCATCTTTAGAAAGTAGAGTATCCTGGCCGGGGTTCGTTTGAACGTCCCCAGACAGTAGAAGCAAGTTCAGTGCGAAGTTCGCGATATCTGACAGTACTGAAAGGTTATACTCCAAATAAAAAAAAATAAAAAACGCTCGTACACTTTGGGAGGGCTCGACATCGCAATGGCACTGACATTGTTGTCTCGCAAAGACAAGGATAACGCGCCAACCTGAGAATTAACAGGGTATAACCAAAGCATCCTAGATTCGGTGCCGTGCCAGTTAGTCAGCCTAGCAAGAATTTTATTCCATCATCTAATGCCCGCCGAACCTGATAAATACATGGTGAAGAAAAAGCTCGCCTAGCCCTCTCCCCTCATATTTAAAATTTTATGTTCTAAATAAATGTCAAACACTCTATATCTGCGGTACACAATTAGCACTATTCGTCTGTGGCTGTTTTCTGTATACCACATATTTTGAGTCCATGCGGCCTGCGCTCGAGCACATATCGTTTAAATTATTAATATTAAAATATTACCCTTCTTTTACGTAGGCCATTATCTCTAGGTTAACTAATATCCGATGGTGATGCGACACCTTACGCTCTCTAGTGGTCTTTCAATAAACTGATGAGGAGGACAATTCCTTATCGCTCGTATTACTACAGCTTACGAAAGTTATTATCATTCAGCGGCCATTCTGACCGAGACTTTTGACGATAAAAAAAAGAAACCGAGGGAAGGAGATACTAGAGTGCCTCCATGTGCGCTTCGCATAGAGTGATGCCAACTGCCTGTTTCTCTTTCCCACACCCTCTTCCGCCGCCATTTTGTTCCTCATTGTTTCCCCGTGCGCCGGAAAGTGGCCTTTGTGTATATCGGTCCTCTTATCCGAGGGGAAAATGCTAATCCTTCCTCCGTGGGTTCCACAACGCTGCTCCGAACTTGTGAGATAAGGTGCTTGTTCCCGGGAGGGTTATAAGCCCCACGGATTATTGCCGAGAACCAAAATGGCTGCTGGTTTGTCGGCGAGTGGTATTACAAAGGGTGGCATCACCCTAGCAAAGCGCACATGAAGGCTCCCTAGGAAGTGTCAACATAATAAATCGTGCCCTGCATTTCTTAGCCTATCGGTGAATACAAAACGCCACAGCTGCCTATTTCTAACGAATGTGCAGGCACTCCTGGAGAGTGGTCGTGCTGCTGTGGTGGCTGGCGGCGAGGCAATCGAGCGGCCAGAGGAACACGGACTTCTACTCGACTGTGTCCGGGCTCTCGGATCTCGTCCACGTCGAAAACCAAGTAAAGGTCGACCTCCTCAGCTACGTGGAACGCCTAAAGGTTCTTCGAGACAGAATACTCAAGTAGGTTCGACCGGCAATCAGGCCGCATGATCGGGAGTCGGGAGGACGACGGGCGGAAGGGGAGAGGGAAGGGGTGAAAGAGCCAAGTACAGCACCAGTGTTCGCGGTAACACGTTACAAGTGTCGTCGTTACCGTTAACGCGTCAATTTTTTCGGTAACGTAGTAACGTACTCGTTACTTTGTAACGGTAACGCATTCTTTTTATTTGCAAGTAACGAGTAACGTATTTCGTTACTTCTTTCTCTTCGGTAACGCCTACAACACTACAGTATTACCGTACGTATTTCCCGGACCATATCCCGCTCCAGGTGTGTGACCTGCAAAAGCAAATTACGGCTTTTAAAAAAATATATATTTTTTTTATTTGTATGTTCCGCACATTGTACACTTTGCGCACCGGGAGCTCATTCCGAAGACTGGCGAAACGTTTGTTCCTAGAATTCGCCTGCTCAGCCTTCTTTGCAAAATGCCTGTTTTATGTAGCCCGTGTTTTACAGAAATCATAATTAACGTAGCATCTCATACCCAAAATCTATTACGTCTCGTCATATTGAACAGTCATGAAAAAAAAAGGGAAATTGTTGTACGTTTCGCACCTGAAACTAGACCCCTAGACAATTAATTTGAACAGCGCAGAAAGCACGAACCTGCGGTGGTGAGAAGAGGGTGTGAACAAAACAGTTCAGGGGCACGCGCTGTGCTGCGTTGCATGTTTCTACAGCGCCTAGCTAATCCGTGTGGTGCAACATTGCAAAAAAACACAACCCCTCCCCCCGTTCCCCCGGGGTTTGTGTTCTTTTGCATTGTTTAAGAAGCATCACGCATGATAAATACCAACCAGGCCAGTTCTCGACCTTATTGATTTTAACATTTATACATGTATAGTTCGCGGACTAGATCCCTGAGCATACTGTACGCCATATATGGTGCATGTAAAAAACATTACCTGAAATCTGCAACTTTTGCGTAAATTGTGAAAAAAAAATGACGGCCAGAAGCTGAATGAGTACCAGGTTACGAAACTAAGAGCATGCGGTCACCCCCCCCCCCTCCTCCTCTTTTTTTTAGTGCTTAGAATTGATAGAGCCAGCACCTAGCGTTTTTCTGGTCGTCGTTCCGTCTATCGTAGCTCGAGCAAGGAGGCGAAAGAAGAGCAAGGAGTGTATATTAATTTTTTGAAAATTAATATATGCTCAGGATAATTTTTCCTAAATCACAGACGCTCGTCGCTGACTCTCGCCGCTATCGCCGTCGCTCGTCTCGTTGCTTTCTACATCGCTTACATGCGGTTCAGACGCAAGTGCGGCTATTTGTTATTCGGATTTTTTTAAATTTGTTTTCCCCTTTATATACTTGTATGTCATCGGCTGTTGTTTTATTTGTATTCACTACCTAATAATTAACTTTTTACTTGCTTTCTTACCCGAGAATCCCAGGACTACGACGCCATTCATAAAAACGTAAAAGTTTCGATTTTTTTATTTTAGTTTGACTTTCCATGGTATTTGACGTTCAACGTCGAAATATTCACGCGTAAGCCTCTTTTTTTATTTTTATCTTCGTTAGTTTCGTCCAGGACACGCAGCCATATGACGACTTGACGTCCCCGTCCGCCATCTCTGACTACCTCAAGCACCCGGTGCACGCCTTCCAGTTGATCAAGAGAATGACCGCTGGCTTGGGGATTGTCGAAAGACAGATCGGAAGAACGCGAGATTTTGGTAGGTCACGTCACTTTCTTATAGAAACCAACATCTCAAGAAACGCAGATGATTAATTGCGGCATTAGCCTACAAGGATGTGGCTGAGCCAATCTCAACGGAAAATGCGTGAACACAATTTAACACCCCCCGCGTTTCTGAGGTTGTGGGGGGCAATAGAAAATATACTATAGAGTCAATGATAGGTTAACAAATGCAGTGCGAATTGCCCTGCAATTGTGTTGCTACGTGAAACGTTCTTGGTTTAGCGCTAATAACCTTCCAGGCACCTCTCGAGCTCTGCCTCCAGGCTTCTCCACTTCTCTCCACCCCATCAACTCCTCCTCAGTTTCCCAGGTAAATTAAGTGGGGAAACTGAATTTGTTTATTGATAATGTAACACGAAGTCATGTGACGTCAGTTCTCGCGCTATAATTAGCGGGAAAACGGAATTTGCGTTGATGTCACGTGGCGTCAATTTTTCGGCAAAATTTAGCGGGAAAACTGTGACGTCTTGTGACGTCACAAGCCGGCCGGCTTCACGAAATTCGGAGCAACTAGCCAAAGAACGTTTCACGTTAAAACAAACACCTCGCGCGTTGCGTTATGGGGCTCCAACCGTACCCTCCTTGTCCCATCTGGCCTATATTAAAAAAAAATCATAATATCAATATATATGTATTTTTTTCTGCCAAATTCTCTACTACGCTTTATTGTAAATTCAAAATACCCCAAGAGCTGCGCTCTAATTTCGCATTGCAGAGGAGCGCAAACGTCAGTATATTTTTTATTTTTATTCTTGCATATAACGTAGTACATCCCAAACCAACTCCTGTTGAAAATTCGAATTAATCCCAAACCCCACATTTAATCTTTTTTTTTTAATTCAACTTTTTAGCGTTATATATGCGTTTCTTTATTCACAGGGAACTTGCAATATGTGGCGGCCACGCGATTATAAAATGTGCGTTTCAGGTTTGACGGTAAAGCAATATTGTTGTCTTTTCGAACACCTTCAGATCCTCTGGTGAACATCGAAGCAATGCGCGAGAAGCGGCAGCTTCCGCGGGATGAAGACTTTACGGGGCTTGCGACGTCGCTCGTCACACTTCAGGACACGTACGCTCTGGACTTACATGAACTGACCAAGGGGCACCTCCATACAGAGATTCCGCGCAACCGGACAATTCCTGGACGTCTTCCGCTCAATGGTATGCAAGGCTAATAGTTTTCGATGATGTTCCACACCTAAAGCATTGGTTGTTTTTCAGTTGTTTTCTAATTCTGTATAGTGATTTTGGTGCGCGCTTAGAAAACATGCGCCTGGGGCTTTTAGCGTAAGGAGCCGTCCCGATATTACAGAGTTTTACAATAAGGTGCCTTAACGCTTTAGCTTACCCAAGTAGTTTGGGACGGCGCACTGCGCACGCGTAGAAAAACAGCGCTTGCGCAGAGTGCGAGGTCTCAAGCTGTTCGAGTGGCCCAAAGCTTTGGCGCCCCCGCTATTCTAGAAAACTCTATTAAATTCTTTCTAAGATTAAGTGATTCGCTCACATTTTCCAATAGACCATAAGAGTATTCCTGAGCTTGCTTCATGTGGTACGATTTTATTTGTGATTTCGCAGTTGCGACGTTGCTTCTGCGGCAAAAAGAACGCGGTGGAAGCTGCGGCTGTCAACTTTGAGCGGTGCACCATGGGAAGCAGGCTTTAGACAATGTTAAGATTAATATAAACTTTGACATTAATGCAATAGAAATAATACGTTGTTTACTCTAGCGTTCCAAACATATGATACGCATTTGCAACAGTTTTGTACTTGGTCTGGTTATAATGTATTTACAGTTCCCTCTGGTTCCTACACTGCATTCAATTAAGCTGTTTGGTAGACTAAAATTGAACCCCCGCGCTGCACGATACATGCCTGATTCTTAAATTTGACTTTAGCCCATGTCCGTTTTTATGTGAACGGTCCTCATACCTAATGCAGACTTGAAAATCCAAACGAATTATATGCCTTCGGAACTCTAGGTTAACGGGCGTACTGCAGTGGCTTAATGTCACATCTTTCGCAGTACCCAGAGCCGAAACAGCTCAAACAGAGATTGACCCCTAGCCCACAAAAATTCACAGTTGTAATTTTTTTCGCATAAATATTCCAAGTGCGTAAAATATTTATGCGTTGTAACTAATAGGTACGTAAGATCCATGTTACTCATATATTGCAACGTACCACGCCGTTTTATTGAACAACGGGCAAAACAATTGTGTTGGAGTCTCACTTATCAGCTCCACTTTCTTCTTCTTTGCACCAACAGCTCGGGACTGCGTGAACCTCAGCCAAGTAGCCCTGCACCATCGCTTCTTCTACGGCGCAGTGAAATGGGCCGAGCTGGCGATAGCCAAGGCCGCCGATGAAGAACCTCCCAGCATCCCCATACTAAAACTGGACACCCATCACGAGCTCGTCATAAACAAGGTTCTCAGATCCACGCTCTTCGCGCCGGAGATTCCTAGATAAAGCGATACCACCTAAAAGACAAGGCCTTTGCGTGAAGTCATCGTTGGCAGACCCCGACTCGCCCCAAAGCGGCAAACACACGGTATCTGGACGAGAGTTGCCGCAAAGCGGCAGATCGCGTCCTTCTTAGCATCGCCGCGTGCTAGCGTCACGTTGATTGTGAGACGAAACAAGACGCCCTGTCAGCAATGCTGACGCAATGTAGGCGGATTTGAGGGTATCAACAATTGATGACGTAGCACGTTTCGGGGAAAGTGCGCCGGCGTTGACTTAAAGGTGGTATTTAATAAAGAGCTGGTAGATTTAAGTGCTGTGTGGGACGTGTGATATAGAACACGGTTACTCGCACCGGATTTAGCTCGAGTGACCCGAGTGAACATAAACGTTCATAACCAAGAAATAGATATGTATGGTCGAAATCGAATAACAGGAGTCGATGGTTGCCTTTTTTTAGTATATTACTTTTAAGAATATAATCAGTTCAGATACTTGAACAGTTAGAGCATCGTTGAGAAAAGACACGAGAGAAGGCATGCTGTTAACAGAAGCAGGGTGATGAAAGAACCAGAGTAGATATCGTTGAGCGATAAAAGAAAATGCGATATTAAAAAAGTAACATTACGTCGGTTAGTTCAGATAATGGGTAAATCCTAGAAAGCGTTGGTTGTGGACAGGTGATTCCAGCTGAGTAACGTTAACTTCAGGGATTCCTTCAATCTGCCTCGTCTTTTAATGTTAGCACTTTCACCAGTTAGCACTTTCACTTTCTTTAAATACGCAAGAGCAACAATGCCCATGTAAGAGATCTGTGGAGATAAGCACGATTGATAAGTTGATTGCATGCAGTGACAGAGACGCTTATGTTGGTGAAGAACGCTTTCAGTGCGATGATGCTCCTTGACGATCTTGGCGCGACTTGTTCAGATTCATTCCCGAAAAATTTCCGAGGACACCTAGGCACTTCTTGCTGAGTAGTGAAGGCGAAAGCATGAATGTCGTTCTTCCGCTGCCTTAGTTCGTCTGCTGCGTAGTGGCGTGGGTGGCCACGTTTCAATACTGCCGAGGTAGTGGCCGACGGGCGAGCGCGCGCTCTCGTGAGCCGCGCTGACCTCGGCTGCACAACCCTTCCGAGTTCGCCCGAACAGGACTCTGTGGGCAGGCCCGCACCGCCGCACCTCGCCGGGCCGCTGCGTGCGGTGCGCCGCCGTGGAGAGGGTTTCTCTGGTGGCAGTTTTTGGAACCACGCTGCACGGAAGCCAATGGGAACTTCGTTCCTTGATGACGCGCGTCAGCCTATGGTAGCATAATCCATCACTTCACGCCTTTTGGAGAGGTGAATTTATCTGCCGTTTTGCGTGGCTTTTTCCGTGACTTCAAGCAGGAATGCCTCGAATCGCGGCTTCACTAGTTCTTTTGGGACAGGGAATTTAGGCAAAGTTTGGCGCGGCTGATGACGTCGCCTCGCTCCATGGGACAGTTAATGCTTTCGCATTAAAAGTAACGTAACTACGTTACACGTTACTTGAAATAAGTAACGTAAGTACGTTGACTCTTACTGTTTGAGTATTACCGAGTACGCTACCTCGTTACCGAAAAGAGTGACGCGTTACCGCTAACACTGGTTCAGAAGGACCTGTTGAAGCTTCGAGGATTTTAATGAACCGAGATGGCGATCGTCATGCCAACTAAGACCGCTGAGGCAATAACCTAGCGAGGTTTCGTCATTCGTATGTTCAGGGGTTTCCCAAGGAATCGAAAGTAGAGGAGGGTGTCTAAGTTTTTAGGGGGGATGGGGGCATTGAGAACAGAGGAGTCGTTGCGAATTAAGGGGTTGCGTTCAAAAAAACAAGGGAGGGGGTGTACACCCCCCCCTCCTAGGGGGTGTGTAGGAAAATCACTGCTTATGCTAGTACCCGTATGTGTACGGCTAGCAGGCAGGGAGGGCAATGGCGCTACTTTCCCGGAATCCAGTGATTTTAACCAGTAATATACCTTTTCCAGAGCCATCTACACTTGGAGAGTTTGGCATTCTTCTTAAAATGCCGAATGTCAGCAACCATGGCCTGAGAACTGGCAACCAAATGTTTCCCCCGCCATATCGCATTCGTAATTCATGACTCACTCTAAATCAACCCTCCCCCATCTCCGTAGTGACGTCATCGCACCGAAAGGGTGTCTCTTTAACGCAAGCACCGTTGTTCAACGCAATCAATTGCTTACTCTTTCTTATCTCCGACGATCTTCAAAAATATTTCCGTCTTTCATTTTCCTTTTTTGTTATTTGTCTAGAAATTCCTTTTTTATATTCCCTCCACCACCTCGATTCAACAGCGCGGGAAGCGCAACACACTCCAACGCAGTCAGTCAGCACAGTCAGACGCAGATCTGTTAACTAAGGTCATGACGCTGCGGTTGAGTTGCTGTCCGGAGCAGACGCGGAAGCTTCACTTCACACGAATCTCGTTTCTGAGCACATACAGTGTGCGTACCTGCGTGGGAAAACACCGATTTGTTTGTCGGCCAGTGTATTGGTCTATATTTCCCCCTCAGAAGATATCATCAGGGACACTCACTTCACATAAAGGGGCCGTAGTCCTGACCCCTTCGAAGAGTTTAAATCGGTGGATTTACGTCGTTTCAATTTACTCTTCTTATTATGTCGTCCTTTTATCTCCTCTCTCTCTCTCTCTCTCTTACAGTACAACGAATGGGTGAGAACCATGGGAAAAGTAGGTGAGATCGCTGCTTGCTGCTGTTGCTTCAGATTAATTTGAGGGCACATACGGCCCGTTCACACACTTGCGACTTCTTAAAGGGCAAATCCGCCTCATTTTAGTTTTTTGCGAAAAAAAAAATGCAGCGCTTTGAAGTAGCACTTACGAAGACCACAGTCAAATATTACCACCGTGTTTTGTCTAAATATTTCTTAAACGGTCCGGCCAACTTTTCAACGCGCTAAATTGCCGAAATCGGCTGACTCTAGCGGGCGAATTGAGTCGGAACCAGCAGCGCAGTCAAGGCTACGCGCTGGCGTAGCCATCAATGAGCTAAACGTCATCACCATTGCCCCTTTTTCTTTGTTTTTACTCCTACGTCAACCGTAAAGGGTGACGTCAGCAACGTTTCCTCTCGGCGCTCAGCGGGGTCTACGTGATTGGCGTACACGCCCCTACGCAGCGGGCTTCTTGGGACCCGTCCGGCAGTCCCTCCGTCACCGCCGTTTCCCGTGTCACAACCGCCGCCGTCGTCTCACCGTTTTGTGATTATTGTCTCTCGGAGTTTCGTTCACACTACGTGCGCAGACTGATGCCGCAGTTATGCAGACCCTGGTCGAACGTCGTGGATACCAAAACGTAAAGAACAGTGCGGTGCAGACGACACTTGCGCATGGCACACGCCCCCCCCCTCTCCACCAACGGTGGCCCGCCGGCCTGCCCCAATCGCGCCTGTCCTTGCATAGAGGATCACGTGACATCTCATACCATCATACCACGTGATAGCCATGTTCTTGGTAGTCCGAGCCCAATGTTGCCAGACGGAGCCGAAGTTTTTGTTTCAAATTCTGCTGATATTTAAAGTAAGATTTAACAATATATATCCCATTTTTTGAAAAGCAAATAACGTAGTGCCTTTTATTAGTGTTTCTTAATCTGAAATAACTAATTATCCCGAAATATTCGGAATTGAGCGCAGTTGCACTTTAAGACCGAGTGCACTGAAACCTCTTTAAATCTCTTACAACGAGGGACCTTACAAGTTCTACCTACCGGGTAGCAGTGGAACACTTCATTCTCACGTATATTTTCTCTTTGATTCGCGTATCATTCTTTCTCTCTTGGCTTGAAAAACTTTTGTCAATGTTAAAACGACCATTTCTAATAAGTAGTATGTACATTAAACCTCGCAAATACCGCAAAACCTTCGCTCTAGTGAAATGCAGTTCCAGGGTCACCGCATAGATGGTGCCAGCGTGCCAGTGTGTTCTCTCGTCGCACATAGACCAATGTACAAATGAGAAACAGGCTGGTATGGGACATAGCAAATACACGGCCTACGATTTTCCATTATTTTTAATTTCTGCAACCTCCGAGTCAGGGACTCGAACCGTAACCGTAACAAAAAATCTTTCAGCCTTTCCACTAGTTGGAAGACCAGCGAAGGCTGTACATGGTGGGAATGAAGTAACGGCCGGCCGCAAGTCGGCAAGCCACAGTGAAAAGGCTCGACAGCTTCCGCCATCTATGAGCGACGGCGGCAACCAGACAACCGGCAAGCCGGTTGTCTGGTTATCGCCGTCGGTCATAGATGGCGGAAGCTGCCCAGAGTTTCGTGTCATCATTTGTTTGCTGACGGACAAGACACTGCGGAAACTTGCCCTTAAAAGCTCCGCTATAAAACCGAAAACTGTTTACGAACGAACTTCTTTTCAGTAACCATAACCGGAAAAAAGTTTTTTTAATTTATGAAAACCGTAACCGTAAGCATAAATTATTTACCGGTAACCAATATTGACCGATATTAACCGAAAAATGAAAATATTAGTTTTTTCTCAAGAATGTCCTCGAGGAGGTATCTTGAAATGTCGTGGCCATTTAACAGAGTTAAGGCCGGTTCACACACTTGCACCCTCTTAGGACCGTGTGCCTTGGAACTTCTTAAAATGTCTTACGACGAGAGGACACAGTGGCGCCATCTATTTGGTAGCAGTGTAAACTTGGCGGTCCTGCATAATTTCTATTTCTCTCGCGCATTATTCTTTCTTTCTTGGTTCAAGAACGATTTGCCAACATTATAAACGAGCCTTTCTGATAGGTATTACGCACATTTGTACTCAGAAATCCCGCAAAACCTTCGCTCTTGTGAAATGCAGTTCCAGGGTCACCGCACAGATGGCGCCAGCGTGCAGTGTGTTCTCTCGTCCTAAGAACGCGGAACACACACAGGCTTCGCTACTAAACATCGTCAATGATGGCTATTACCGTAAGACAAATAAGGTTTGAAAATCACAAAAGGAAGTTTGCAGATCATTTGCTATTTCTGGAACCCCATTGTATCCTTCGCTTTTTTACATCAATTGTTTCGCGGTAGGTCTCAGTGCATAGCTACCTAGCAGTTGATATCAATTGGTAAGTAGCTAGCAGGGGAAGGAATAGACCCTTTTTAAAAGTCCGCCAAGCAACGCTGACGGCCACTATATTTCGGGCATGGCTTCATGCGCGAAGTGCAAGATTGGATTTAAGTTTATGCCGAACGCTGACACGTGTCCAATGTATGCTCAAAGAGGTGCCCAAAAAATATAGCGGTCTGGGGGTGGCTAATGGGGGCGCCAACTTCTGAGAACGGTCAATTGCACAATATTTTCTGGAAACCAAAATGGTTCAGACCAGTTTCATTTCTTCTCTATTGCTCCTCTCGGCCTGAACAGAAGATGAGCCGAAACACAAAGTGCCTGTACAAGATCGCAGAAAGCGTTCTGCAGAGGTCATGGAGTACCAGAACTACAAGCGACTTTGCCGCGGAGAACTGCTCAGGGTAAAGTTTATTTTCTTCTCTTGCGCCACTTCTGTAACGAACCTCTGAAAAGAGGTAATGTATCTTTATTTTAACGATTGCTGCACAGGCGCGCGCTGACTTCCTCCTTGCACCTAATTTATGCGCGCCGATGAGCTACAGTGCCTGAAACGCGTTCTCGGCATGGTATGTCTAGCGTCCTATCTCGTTCGTGCATCCAAACTGGTCATGAGGTGACAACAAATCACGTGAAAGAAGCCGGCCTGTGTAGCTGCCGGATGCTGCAATCCTGGTGGTTAGTGCTAGAAGACCCGTCGAAAAGCACCATTTATTTCTTTATTTATTAATTTATTTATTTATTTATTGGCTCACCAAAAGCCATGGGCCAATTACAGTAGTGTACGAAAACATATTGAGAAAACAACGCTGCAAAAACACACTATAACATGAGTCGAATACTCGTCTTGAACGACAAGAGCTTGGAAATGTCAACAAGCGATGTGCGTAGATGATTAAAGAAGTTCTGAATGCGAACTAGCGGGGGACAAATAATACATGGGGTTTTAATGGCGAATGTACGCCTGCAGCGAAAATGTCTCGCAGGAACGTTAATCTGGATGTGAGATATAAACATTGAGCAGTCATAATACGCATGCAAGCACCTGAACCAAAATATTAGGTCACCACTTTCTCGTCCAGACTTTAACTCGTTCAAACCCCCCAATATTAAGTTCATTCTGATAAGAGTAGGGCTGACTAAACTTTCGTCTACCGTGAAACGTTCTGGTTATTCTCTTCCAGACTCGTTCTAACGTAGCCTCAGTGGTGGCACTGAGGTCGTTCCAAACAACTGATCCAAAATCTAGTTTTAGCAAAATAAGGCTTCTGAACAAGATATGAAAACAAAATGGGGCGCGAAACACAGAACTGAGGCGAGTGACAATACCCAACACTATAAAAAATGATAAGAGGATCTACGAACATGACAATTGAAGATTAGTTTTTCTTCGAGCGAATTCGAGTGTGTCTTTCATCGCGGAGTCCCAACTCCTGACTGTTGGAGCTTCCGTAGGCTGTCAAGCTTACGGTCACGTGGCTTAGGCCACGTGGCATCAATTTTTCAGCTAAATTTAGAGAGGAAACTGTGGAAGAAGGGGAGGGTATGGAGGAGGAGGTGGGGAGCGCACGGAGGAGGAGGAAGAAAGGAGGAGGAGGGAGGGAAGATGCGGAGGAGGAGAAAGGAGGAGGAAAGGAAGAGGGGAGAAGGGGAGGGAGGAGGAGATGAGAAGGATGAGAGGAGGGAAGGACGTGGAGCAACAGAGGGAGAGGAAGAGGAGCAGGGGAGGAGGGAGGGTACAGAGGAAAG